>PVJI01008761.1:0-69050 GCA_004026765.1 Micronycteris hirsuta
CAGTTGTCCCCAGAACACTGGTTGAGAAGATGATTTCCCACTAAATTATCTTGGCAACTACGTCAAAATCAATTGCTCACAAATGTATGGGTTTATTTCTGGACTTTTTGTTCTATTCCATTGTCTCTACATCTATCCTTGTGCCAGGACCACGCAGTCTTGGTTGTTCAGGTGGCTTTGTAGTAAGTGCTGAAATCAGGATATGTGAGTCCTACCACACTCTTTTTCAAGATTGCTTGGCTAGTCTTTTCACTGTATTTTAATTCTTTGTGTACATCTTGCCCCTTAGAGAAGAGAGGAGGACCTATGTCGTCTTCAGCACTTAAAGAATGTACGGTTTCTACATAGTAAATATTTGGCCAGGAGGAAGAGGGAAGAAACTCAGTGACCCTCGTCTTTGGGCAGGAATGACAAGAAAGCGCATGACAGAACTTGGGTAGGAGGGGTGAGAGGTTAGGAACCGACACTGAGTTTGGGGTAATAGTAAGACACTCGAGCTGATGTGGCTGATGTGTACCTGGGGAGATACTCAACTAAAATGACATCAGAAATAAGCTCTAGAGTCAAAATTTGCTGCCTGAATGGCCCATTCGTTGGAACAAGGGGGGAAAGATGACAAAGAGGGTCACAGAGATCCCCCTAGCTGAGAACAATTATTAAAACAAAACAAAACAAAACAAAACAATAAACCTACCACAGCACACTTCAAACTCTCAAGCCTGGCTTAGGATCAAGGCCAAGGGCAGCCCGTGGAAGTGCAGCACATTCTGCACATTCCTGCAGGGCTCATCCTCCTGGGCTCGCAGCTGGGCAGTCTGCGAGCTGCATGGGTGGACGGTGAGGTCAGAGCCAAAGGGGCTTCTCTTTTCACTCTTGCAACATCAGGGCCTGCTCAGCTGACGGCCGTGAGTCGTTCTGAAGCTGTTTCCCAGCAGATGGCCAGGGTTTTCCAGAACAGTCCACCACACTGGGGAGACGCTTTGCTGGGAGCTGCACTTCTAAAGTGGGCTTTAGTTATTTGGTAATTCAAGCCCTAAGCTGTCCCTCCTAGCAGGCGGCCCTTCACGCCGGATTCCACCCGTGAGGTCCCGAAAAGTTATTACACAGGTGTTGATTCCAGTTGAAAGAACCGTGAGCTCATTTCCTCTTACTGAGAACATTCTGCTCTTGGTCAAGAGAGAAACCTCTCCCCAGGTTGAGTAATCTCAGTTGAGGTTACAATCAACAGCCTCTCGTTTGACCATTGGAGGAGGTCTGAGCCCTGTTTGTGATTGCGGGTGAGTGGCTAAGTTGAGTCACCTCGGGGGACCCTGAAAAGTATGACTGTTCATGCATTCATCTGTTCACTCAGCTGTCAGAGGCCGTGCCACCGGCTGGGCGTAAACCCACCCTCACGATGGGGCCTGGAGAAGCCTTCAGATCATAGGGGGAGACAACAGTGAATGTCAGTGTTATCAAGTCCTGGACTAGCTTAGAGGAGGTGGCTTTCTCCTGGCACCTGGGGAGGGCGCTGAAGGAAGAGGTGTTTTATCTGGGCAGGTAGAAGAGTAGGAAGGGTTTGGGTGAAGGTGAAGGGTGAACCTGCAGGTACCCTTGACATCCAGAAGCCCGCAACCAGGGCAACTCCAATTCCACTCCGGCCCCTTCTGTGTGACATAGAAAGGAATGTGAGTAGAGGGACTTGCAGAAAAGTGACCGATACATGCGAAGACTGTGTCACACAGTGGCTAGAGCGGGGTGAGGGGGGTTGGCTATAGGTGTACTCTTTTCAGTCAGTGACTCAATAAACGTCTGCAAAATGTGTACCACGGTGCCAGAACCTGGGATTATGGGACAGTGTGGGCTTTTGGTAGCACTTTGCTGCCCAGAGGGAAGCTGAGCATGCCATATCTGTGGGACTGAGTGGCAGGGCCAAGCCTTCTCAGAGCTGCCTTGATTTTTCCATGGCTACACTTTTTGTTTTTAAGATTTTATTTACTTATTTTTAGAGAGAGGGAAGGGAAGGAGAAAGAGAGGGAGAGAAACAATCAATGTGTGGTTGCCTCTTGCACGCTCCCTATTGGGGACCTGGCCTGCAACCCAGGCATGTGCTATGACTGGGAATTGAACTGGCGACCCTTTGGTTTGCAGCCCGCCCTCAACCCACTGAGTTACACCAGCTAGGACCCATGGCCAGATTTTGATCCAGGAAGCAATCTCCCAGGATCCATGGAAAGGGTGAGGGTGAAGGCAAAACCCACTGGCCATGTCAGTGATTGTGTTGACCACAGCCTAAGGTCTGCCAGGAGTTGGGGGTCTGGCACATGGCCCTGAGCCTGGGAATGGCTTTTATAAGAAAGGCGTCTACACAAGGTGAGGAGATGGGCAAGCCTGTAGGACATGAGGACTAATTCCAAAGATGTGGTAAATAGAAGCAGAGTCCCAACGCCTTTCTTCCCAGTATAGAAACCTACCGCATGGTAATCAGCCAGCTCAGCAGGACACTGGGAACTGAGATGAGGCTGGTACCAAGGTCCGAGTATCTTGGTGATGACATCGGGTGCTCTTCAGTGTCTTGGAAAATGTTGGGGGCTGACATCTTTCTCCAATTTGGGATATATTGATTTTCAGGCTTCTGAGTACAATATTGAAACATGATAGAGAAATAACATGCAAAAACTTGTGTCTGGACAAAGGAACAGAAGTGAACATTTCTATTTTTGTTTTTCAAATAGATGTTTTGACACTCCCCCCAAAGCATTACTTCATTCCAAAAGTAATTGGGAGGGGGATGCTAGATTTAAATGTTTATTAATTCTCTTACAGGGGAAAACCAGAATTTCCTAGGATGTTGTAAGAAAAAGAGAGAGAGAGAGATTCTACTCTCAATGGCCACAAAAATCATTCCAAGGCCATGTAGTCAGCTCTCTTCAAAGGCTTATTTGTGTATTTAGATACAGGAGCAGCCAAAGATGTTAGGAAAAAAACAGGAAATGTGAAAGATACCTTAATCTGTTGTCTTTTCAAAACCCCAAGTCTAGCTCAGCTCGCGTCTTCTTTATTTTTAAAATCAACTTTCCTGTTTCAAGATGAAACACTGCCCCGTGGGCTCTCGAGCTGTCTGATTCTGAAGCTTCAGGTCAGCAGGAGAGGCTGGCTGCTCTCCCTCCCATGGAGACAGAGACGGACTGAGACTCTTTACCTAAATGTAGGCAGAGGACTTTCTGTGGCTGTCCTGGTAAAACCAGGGGAAGCCCAGGAGGGGGCTTAGCATCAGGCAGGAACATCCTGTTTCACTCAGGACACCCAGCTCAACACTGGTATCGACAGAACTCCTACAGGTGGTAAAATGAATTCTTGGCTCTGAGGTTTTGTGTTTATTTCTCATTATTGGCAGGTAATGACTTTGGACACTTCCTAGACGTCTCCTGTTCAGTTCTTTACCTCCCTACTGCCACTGTCTTGGTGCGAACACCACCCGCTCCTGCCTGGACAACAGAAATAGCCTGAGGGGTCCCCTGTCCCAGTCCAATCCCAGCATCATCGCTGATACACACCAGACATTCACACTGCACCGAGTGGCCTCCTGCACTCGGGTTATACCACTTCCTCTCACCCTCCAGATGGAATCAAAACCCTTCGCAGAGTTCCACTGGACTGGCCCTCCACCCCTCCCAAACTTTTCCTTCTTTTTTCAATAACCTTTAAAAAAGATTTTATTTAATTTTAGAGAGAGGGGAAGGGAGGGAGAAAATGAGAGAGAGAAACATTGATCGGCTGCCTCTTGCATGCACCCAACTGGGGACCTGGCCCGCGACCCAGGCATGTGCCCTGACCGGGAATCAAACTGGCGGCTTTTCGGTTCACAGGCCCGTGCTCAGTCCACTGAGCCACACCAGCCAGGGCCTTTTCCTTTTTTCTGATAGTTTAGTTTTTATTGTACTTTTTTCCATTACCATTTACCCCCCTATACCCTCTTCCACCTCCACTCCCTTCCCCCCTGCAATCACCGCTCCCCCCAGTCTCGTGTCTTACGATCCAGCCATATTGACACCTTGTCCCCCGTTTCTTGAGGTGCAGGGCCTCTAGCTCATTCTGGGCTTTGGGGGGTGAGTGCACCGGCCTGCGGCTCACTCGCTCATTCAGTGAATACATACGGAGTGTTTACTATGTGCCAGGTATTTTAGGCAATAGGGACATTGAGCTGTTCTTGTGGGACAGCAGTTAGTGAATATATGCCATGGTGAGTGGCAAGTACTCTGGCCTGCGTGGGGGGTACTGATTTCACTGGCATGGTGGGGGACAGCCTCCCAGAAAGTGTCCTTAGAGCGGAGATCTGAAGGGGATGGAGGAGTACTGTCTTGCAATTTTCCTGGTTTATTTGCTCGTTATGACCTCACCCTCTACCCGCCCCAAGAACACCCAAATCCGCAAGCGTGGAGACTATGCCCTGTTCACTCCTCTGTCTCCAGTGCCCGGAATGGGGCCCAGCACACAGTAGGTACACAGTACTGCCTGGGGATATTCCGGTGAAGCTCGGCATGGTTCCAGTCTTGACCGCTACTGCTGCCGGCACTGTGGAGCCGAGAGGAGAGCCGCCACTCACAGAGGCACCGCTTTTTAAAGCAAATCACACCTTCCTTCTAAGCTGCCACTTCTGGAACCTCCGTCCTAGACAGGGGCTGATTCGAGGAGATCGAGATCGTGGTCACGAAATACGCAGACTGGAAGTTCTAACGAGACGAGGTTTCTTAAGGGGAGGCGGGACGCCAGAGGGGGCCTTTGCTTCTGGCAGCCAGAGGGTGAGGATGAGGGTGGGGCTGAGGGAGGCTGTGGGGAGCCGGCAGCGGGCAGTGGGCTTTCCTGCCTCTGGCGAGGCCCAGGCACGCTTTTGGGTCTGTGCTGGTGAGCACTCACCAACTGGGCAAACTTCGCAAATCATTTAACTTCTGATGTTGTTAACGAAGAAGTTATTCTGATGCCTATTAGAATGGTTGGGACACATCATTCGAGAGGGTCACAGAGGTGAGAGGTAGGGCTCAGGTCTGAACACAGCAAAGAAGCTGGGGATTTATAGCCTCGGAGCGGTGTCCTGTGGGCGGCGGGGATCGGTGGATGGAAAATCGCCAAGAGGAGGGGCCGTCTTGCTGAAGGCAGGCCAAGGACTTGGACCTCAGAGGAGGCGGGGGGACTTGGTCGGATATCAAGGGGCGGGGGAGTCTCTCGAAACTGACTTAGCAGGGTTTTCGCTGAAACTGGACCCTGCTTCAAGGATGGACACAGACGGCCAAGGTCACAGCCTCACGGAGAACAGGGCTCAGAAGAGCCTGAGTAAAGTCTGGTCAGGGAGCGTGCCAACCTCTCTTCCCTCGTCTGATAAATGGAGACAATGCCAGGGCAACTGTCCCCAGGGCCGCTGTGAAACAGTCGTCCACGAGGCACCGGGTAGACCCCACGTGGCTGAACAACGGGAGTGGGGGTAGGGTCTGGTTATAACGCTGTGCCTCTCGTGTTCAGGAGAACCTTCAACTTGGAAAGACCTGAGGGCCTGTGTGTTCCAGAGGCTGCCCGTCCTCCGGCTGTCTGGGCCCCGTTCGATGCTTGCCACGTTTCTGGCATGGAATTAACCTGGCAGCGGGCAGCTGCTGTGAGGAGGAAGGGGTGGCTAGTGGTGAGGGGAGCACAGATGTAGGGGTGTGTTCTGGAAAGAACGGGCAGACAGGGGAGTAGGCTAGGGGGGCAGCCGGCAGGTCTTGGGCCAGGTAAGCTGGTCCTTGTGCTGAGAGGTGTCTCCCACACCTGTGACGCGGCTGTTAGAAAGAAGACGTTGTCCTGATGAGAGCTAGTCCCGAAGCAGTGGGGCAAAGCGGGTTTGCGGAAACGACAGCCTAATTCTTTGGGGGGGGGGATCAAATTATATTCCCATTTTACATCATACTTCACAACACGAGACAAATAGAAATTTAAGTGTAAGGTGAATATTTATATAATCTCGAAGGTAGGGTTGGTCATTGTCACATCAAAGGGACAAAACAAGCTTAATAAATTTGATTAGCGACACCATTCACCAGTCACGAAAGAGAGGGGCCAACGGCAACCAGTAAAACAGATGTTTCAGCATTTATTCCAGAGACTGTACTCTTAAGGTTATAAAAACTCCTGTAAAACTTTAAAAACGATGAATACCATTAGAGAAAAATGGTTACAAAAGCAGACATTCCTGATGGCCAACGAACAGATGAAACAACTCATTACTACGAATCAAAGAAATGTAAATAAAACCAAAAGGTTGAAAACACTCAAAGGTTTTTATCAAGAATTTGGGATACCACACACAGTGACGATAACAGCATGATGTAAGGTTGCATGGGAACCCTGAAATATTTATAAAGAAATGCCATCCCCAAAATGCATATAAATTAGAATGATTTCTTTAGAGATATTAGGCTTTAATACCAAGATGAAAAGGATGCATAATTAGCACTTTCATGTCAATAAGCTTCTCTTTAGTTCTTGTTCTCGAATTGAAGAACCCTGAGGTAAAATTGATTTATCTACATCTTCTCATAGGTAGTATAAACTTTGGCCTAGCTTTTTGAAGAATAACACCCCGCCCCCCAAAATTCCAAAGTAAATGGATGGGTGGCCACTGACTTTGGGAACCTCCACTGGTTCTGAGCCACCGCGGGGTGAGGCTGGATGTGCCAGGAAGAGACGTCACGCGAGCACGGTCGCCCACTGCTTGGGACCGGCACTGCTATCACAGGTCCATCGCCACGCTCACATAAACAGCTGTGCGTGTGGCCTGCGCGGGCACACGCGTTACAAAGAAGACAGGACAGGCAACCCAAGGCATCGTAATACATGGTTTGAATTTCACCGTTCAAGGGAGGAGGGTGGCAGATGCTGGCTGGAGACTCGGCCACCGGGCTGGGGCAGCTCTTCGCCCAGGCAAGCCAACCTTCAGCCAAAACGACGGCAGGGAGACAATTGAGGGTCTCTTGTTAAAGATCAACTTTCCCATGGAGCGTAAAGAGTGCGAGGGCAGTGGGACAAAGGACATGCATCTTAATCACGAGCGTCATTCATAAAATGCCTTTTGTGTATTCAGGGCATTTACTGCTTGGCTCCGCTGACCGAGCAAAGAAAAGGACCAGAAGGAATTTTTATCGTTACGCTTTCAGTGAACTGAACTTTCTGTGAAAGAACTCTGGCCAACTCCATTCAATACTTGATTTTTTTGGTTAAAGCGAGGGCAGTTTGTTTTTGTTTTTTAAAATTAGAGGATGCCCCATAGTAAGTGACTGTGCTGAACAGCGCCAGAAAACATTTTTAAAGTTGATGGTTTGTTAACTGAGTTTATAGCAGGAGAGAAAGAAAAGAAAATGGGATACTTCAGGTTTTTTTGTTTTTAAATAAGGACTACTCGCCAAGCACAGGGATATTTCCCCTTGAGCTCAATAAATAACATTCAATATTTGTCTACATCACAGTCATAAATCCCGGTGGCAGCCAATGGCTGCCCCCGTCCTGCCCCCACCCCCACCTCAGCCAGTGGCTCAGAGGGGAGACTAACCATGGGCAGGCACTGAGGTATGCGGTTGTTGCAAACTGGTGAAAGTCTTTTGCCACCCAGACGAAAAATAAATGCATATACTTAGGTTCATCCAAAGGTTTGGAGGTTCATCCAAAGCCGTTGATCGGCGGCACTGGAGTAGGACTCCAGATGCAGAGAACAAACGAATTTACTCTGCAGGCTCTCTGTGCCTCAGCAAAGAAGCTGTGATCAAATATTTACTAGCAGTGCCTTTGGCTGAGCTGGCAAAGCATCGAGAGGAATATAGTATCTTAAGGCTGTTTGCTAACTTGAGCACTGCCTGGATATGAACTCCGCTCTTTAATTACGTACTCAAAGCAGTCCCCAAGCACCCCTCCTTCTTGGTCCTGGGGTGCATGCGCTCTCTTATTTTGCAACTGTACTTAGCCATGGAATTTCCAGAGTCCCTCTGTGTCTGGGGCCAGAGCCTGTGATCAGTGAGTCAGATTTTTAATGACCGAAGGGTTATTTGGTGAGTTGAGATGGTGCTCTGGCTTGGTCACGATTAGTTCAGATCATGGTGACACAGGGTGAAGAGGAGGCCACAGTTGTGATCTGTTCTCTGCCCAGTTGTGCAATTCATCCTGTCCAACCTGCTATCCCCCCGCCCTACCCATCCCTGCTCCTCATTTATCCAGTGTTCATGCAGAAGAGCCTGGGGTAGGGGCAGTAGTGGGGGCGGGGGCAGGAAGGTGTCTCGTTGGTATACCTCTAGGTGCACACAGAGTTCTTTTAGTGATCTCTAGCATCCTTAAGTATATTACTGACTTTCCCTTGTAGATGTCAACCCAACTGTAAAATAAGAGGTCGAACTCAATGTGACCTCTGAGGTCAATGGTCAAAGCCAGTGTTTCTAATCATTCCGGTAGGCAGCAGTCTCAAAATTAAATGGAGAGCAAGCTCGATGCCATGACGATTGGGACCCCGCCTTTGCATGTCCTGGTTCAGTAGGTGGGAGATAGAGCTTGGAAAAGTGGTGTTAGAGCTCTTTCAAGGTGACTCTGATTTAGAACTTTTCTGGGTCTAAATGATGTTCTATTAACCTGAAAACATTAATTCATCCTATGGAATGGCACCAGCAAAAATCTGATTCTTTACTGAACGGGAAAGATGTACATCCCTCTGTTCTGGGGGCCTCTGTGGGACACCAGGGAGGGGCTGGCTGCTTCACCTTTTTGTGTTTCCACCTTCCTTTCTTTGGCATTGGAGACAACCAGGCTGTCCTGGGTCAGAGGTGCGGCGAGGAGAATGGTTTGTGGTGTGCAGGAAAGGTAACAACAGCAACAACGAATCCCCGAAAGAAATGGGAAAAAATCACATGATTGTAGCCTGCCCCTTAGTTCCACACTACTTCCATCATAAGCCCTGACTCAGTCTTTCTTTCTTAGCTGTCACAGTCTTGCCAGAGGATGACATTACGACCTTAAGTGAGGCAGGTGGCGTGGTGAACCCAGGTGTGGAAGATGACACAGTGACTCCAGGTCCCAGTAAAGAGCCCTATGACTCTGCTGGCTTGACAGCTCAGGTGAGTGTCCCAGGGAGAGAGGACTTTGGTTTGTAGGCATGCAATCTCATGCAAGGATGTGTGTGTGTGTGTGTGTGTGTGTGTGTGTGTGTGTGCATACACGTATATATTTATATTGATATATTTAAGTATATGGAATCAATGGGAGTCACCGTACGAAGGGATTGTTACATGGCTTGAAAAAAAAGGGACCTCCCGATTTCATCTAGCTAGCAGGTCGCTGGTGTGCTGATCACAGGTGATTTGAGAGTATACACCAGGGCTTCTCAAACTGGTAAGGAAGTAGGTTTGTAGATGTCCGATCTCTTACAGCCCACTTTTCAATACAGGAAAGCCTTGGACCTTGCAACACTGGCATTGCTACAAAAGTTTCTAGACATGGAGTTGCAGTTTCTCGTCTTTTTGTGACTGGTAATAAAGACAGACTAGAAGCCACGGACAGAACACACTGGTATAGTCTATGTGGGGTCCCAACTGACACGTTCCCAACCTGATGAATTTTAGTCAGCTCAGAGGTGTCTTAAGCACCTACCATGGGCAAGACCCGATGCCAGGCTCTGGGAGATATGGAGGAGGTCTAGAAGACCTTTGAGGGAATCCTATCCTCCCTCCTGAGACCTGTCCCTCCACCCCCCGGAGTTACTCTCCAGCTCAGAGGTCAGCAAACTATTCACTAGATTTGGCCCACCCCCGGCCTTTGTAAATACAGTTTTATTGGAGCACTGCCATGCCTGTTCAGCTGAGGATGACCTCAGGCTGCTTTCCTGCTGTAAGAGCAGAGTTGAGTAGCTGGCTGCAACAGAGACCGAATGGCGTATGCAGATGAAAATGCTCACCATTTGGCCTTCTACAGAAAAGTGTGCCAGCCCCTGTTCTAGCATATCCCCAGGGTTGAGAACCACGCTAAGCCCAGAGTACATACTCATTAGCATGCTTTTTATTGCGCTAAAAGACATATAACATTAAATTTACTATCTGAACCATTTTTAAGTGTACCTATAAGTCAGCAGTGTTAAGTATATTCACCTTGTGAAACAGGTCTCCAGAATGTCTTCATCTTGCAAATCTGAAACTATACCCTTCAAACAATAGCTTTCCTTTTTCTTCCCCCTCCAGTTCTGGTAAGCTCCACTGTGCTTTCTGCCTCTGTGATTTTGACCACTCTAAGTACCTCACATCAGTGGAATCACACAGTGTTTGTCTTTGGGTGACTGGCTTATTTCACTTAGCATAATGTCCTGAAGGTTCATCCGTGTGGTAGCCTGTGGCAGAATTTCCTTTTTATGGCCGAATAATATTCCTTTATATGGATATACCACATTTTGTTTATCCATCAGTGTTGATGAACATTTGGGTTGCTATTGGCCATTGTGAATAGTGCCGCTATGAACACGGTGTACCAATCCTTCTTTGCAGACCTTGCTTTTGATTCTTTTGGGTGTAAACCCAGAAGTAGGATTGTTGGATCAGATGATGGTTCTGTTTCTAATTTTTTTTTTTTGAGGAAACTCTATCCTGTTTTCCTTGGCGGCTGCACCATTTCCACTTACACCAACAGTGCACAAATGTTCCGATTTCTCCACAACCTTGCTAACACATTATTTTCTGTACTTTTGATAGTAGCCATGCTAACAGGTATGAGGCAATGATCTTACTGAGGTATTGATTTGCCTTTCTCTGATGATTAGTGATATTAAGAATCTTTTCATCTGCTTGTTGGCCATTGGGCATTACCTTTGGATAAATGTCTAAGTTATTTCCCCATTTTTAAATCAGGTTATTTGTTACTGAGTTATAGGAGTGCTTCATACCTTTACCAAGTATATGATTTGCAAATATTTTCTCTTGTTGCATAGGTTGCCTTTTCCCTTTGTTGACTGGGTTCTCTGACGCACAAAGTTTTTAAGTTTGATGTGGTCCCATTCATGTATTTTTGCCTTGTTGCCTGTGCTCATTACCATATTTGTTGAATGCCTTTGTACATTGACATAAACCTTGGAGTCAACAGAACCTCTTCCAAGTCTTGTTCTGTCTCTCATTGGCTTATGTGAGTTTGGGCATATTTTCTAATCTCTTTAAACCTTGTTCATACTATAGGGCTAATAGGATCTATTTCACAGGGTTTTATGTGGAGTAAATGGGGTGTGTAAAGGGGCTGGCGCATAGTAAGCTCTCTTTGGGAGAGGGAGGGCACTGAAGGATGATTACGACATGATTTGTGCCCCCCAAAATGCTGCAGGGAGGAAGTGCCACTCCCATTCAAGGAAGAAAAAGATTTAAAGCTTAGAGATCTGATATTTTCTGAACAATTAAGACCCATAGAAGTCAGCAAGAATTAAGACCCATGGAAGTAAACATGAGGCATTCATTTATGGAGTTGGCTTGGTTTTCTGCCTGTTCCCATTCTTCTGTTTGTTTGTTTACTTGTTTCCACTTTCAATGTATATCATCATATATTTTATATGTGTATGCCACCTTAAATTCTTTTCTCTTATAAGACAGAGCATGTGTGTTAAAACAGTGTTCTGTTTCTGTTTTGCCTTATTTACTTCTCCAATAGGTGCCCACAAACACAAAGAACACAGACCTTCTCACCGAGGACCTGCCGACTCCAGGAAGCGGGGTCCCTGGCCAAGAAAGCAGGAGCACCACAACCTTGCATGTGGTCACCAGTCGCTCCATGGGTAAGGACGCCAGTCCCCCCAATTGACATTGATCTTGTTTTGCATAACCAGTCCATTCCCCAAACCATGAACAAATATATTACTCAATAGGGCACATTTTGGAATACAAGAGTGAATTCTGAACCAAGCCCTATGGGATAGTCTCAGAATTCGGTGTATGAGGATGCTAAATCAAATCTGATTTATTGGGCTGCTGAACACAGCTGTTCACCTTGAATGACAGCTGGTGATTAGGCCCCCACAAGGGCAAGTTTGAGTAGCCTCTGGTGTCGTGATCCTGACCCTAAGCTGATAAAATGCTATGCTAAAAACTTTGTGTTTTCACCCAAGAGCATAAAACTCAGCCAACCTATGTAAATCTTCATGGACTACATACTGCTCTTTGCCATTGTACGTTGAGTTTATGTCTGCACCCGTGGAGCAAGGAAGTTTTCTAAAGCAGTCTGGCCAGGATTTGGGGCTGCACTTGTGAGGCACAGTTGGCACCTGCAGTCAGTCGTGTGAATGGAGGAACATTTTGGAGGGAAACTGTGGAGGAGGACCTTGGGTCTCTGCCATTACTCTGAAGTTTGGACCATCACTGCGAAGCGTGAGGAGAAATCACTGCCGTTACAGCTTGGCAATAGGAAGAGACAGCTTCCTATTCCTAGAGCTTTCTTAAAAAATTAAATCATTTAAAAATATGTTCTAATTTTTTTAGTACATAAGGGTGGGAGAGAAAAGGAGCTAGCCCTGCCATCGCTGCAATGAGCTATTTTGTATAAATCATCTTATCTATCATAGGTAGGTATTTCTAGCTTTAAATGAAAGTAAACACAAAGACTTCCCCTAAAGCCAAATGCACAACTGAACACCTAGAAAGTTATTCTTTATTGTCAATGTACTTTTGCAGACCCAAAACCCAATCTGGTTTTACAAAATCTATAGCACTTCGGAGGATTTTTAAAAAATGCTTTCTATTTGTACACCCGTGTGCATAGCAGCATTCTTTACACTAGCTAAAACGTGGAATTCATGGGCAGGTGAATGGATAAACGAAATGCGATGAATACATACAACGGAATGTTATTCAGCCTGTAAAAGGAAGACGTTTTGACACATGATACAGCGTGGGTAAACCTTGAAACATTATGCTAAATGGAACAGGCCAGTCACCAAAAGACAAATGTTGTAGGATTCCGCTTAGATGCAGTACAGGGACCAGTCAAAGTTACAGAGACAGAGAGTAGAAGGGCAGTCGCCTGGGGTTGGGGGAGGAGAGGGTGGGAGTTAACGTTTCATGGATATATAATGTCAGTTTTGCAACTTGGAAAGGGCTCCTGCAGGTGGGTGGTGGAGATGATGGCACAAAAATATGAATGTACTTTCTACCGTTGAATTGTACACAAAAATGGTGAAGATAGAAAATGTTGTATAAACTGTATTTGACCACAATAGAAAAGAAAAGCATCATAAAAGTGCTTTGAAAATAAAGCCTCAAGTCACTCCGAGATGCTAAAGAAATGGTTAATATTCAGACATCCAAGAAAACCAAAAAGGGCTAAGCTAGAAAAGCATCCTCAATATCACTGGTCGTCGGAAAGCATTTCAAATTTTGGGAGACAAGCTCATCATCTGCAACATGAACTGACAGCTAATTGACAGAAGGAAATGGAAACATCAAAGTTGACTATTCTTTCCGTCATACCAGGATAACTCTCCTAATCCTGAAAATAAAAAAATTCTTAATTGCCTGGAAAATACTCACAGTTACTCTTCTGTCCAGTCCCCTGCCCCACCAAAGTGGGAATGTCACAAAATGGGTACATTCCAAGAAGTTTTCACATGAGTTAAAATGTAATTATAAGCACTGGGGCTTTTTAAGAGCTAGTTTTATTAGGGAAGCAGATGTCTTTCCCATGAAACGCCCAAGTTCAATGATGTTCACATATATGACACATTTTGTGATCACAGTCAAGTAATTAATTGGGAGGGAGCTGGGGAGTACTGGACTAATAAGTTCTGATTTAGTGAGGAATCTTCCGTAGACTTTAATTTTGGTATTTTCTAACCAATGGTGTCACTGATGGTGATGATGGCCTGTTATGAGGCTGGGAGTGGCAGCCACTATGTTAAGCAAACGATTCACCTGTCTCTGCTGGTGTTTGGCAGCCAGGGAAGACATGTTGGGAGTTGATCGGGTGATGCCTGTGTTCTGGGAAGGACTCATGTCCAGCCCTCTCCCAACCACTGTTTTATGGAGATAGCACGTCCAGCTTGAGCTCCAGGTAGATGCATCAGAGCTACGAGCCTTGATCATACAGGCAGGGCTGGGATTGGGGATCCCTACCCTGGGACCATCTTGAAAAGCATCTTTCTAAAGACAGCCTTGGTATAAGGTAGGTGGCTTCTTTCAAACCCAACCATTAGAAAAAAAGCAAGCAGCTTGTTGCTGATGGCTGGCTGATTTCACCTCTGATTAGGGAAGCTGGTGGGTGTCTGTGATTTGCCAGTTGTGAGCTAAGGTTGTCGGGAAGGCCTGGCTGATTCACTTCTCTCCACTGTATCATTAAACCAAGGTGCCTTTTCTCCATCTGCAACCTAGATAAACAAATACCACCCCTCTGCCCCACCTCAGAGGAGTTAAGGACTCTATACAAAGAGGTTGGTGGGAGAAAGAAAACACCTTCATTTTTACATAGGAATTGTGTAAAATTATCTGCAAGAAACTCACAATTTTATTACTTACAGGAAGATACTTGTAAGTAAATAACTGATACCCACGTGATGGGTAAATGAAAATATCCACATTGTAAGTATTAAACTAGGTTTGGCTGCAGATAGAAATCCTAAAGTCATAGTGGCATCAACAGAAAGGGTGTATTCTCTCATTAAACTGAGCTTTAAGACGTAAATTTTCCTACCAAAGAAAAAGCAGGGAATTACTGTAATATCACAAGACTGGTCCCAGTCTTGCCCACCTCTTCTGAAACCAGAGCATATTGCTCTCAAAATGAAAGTTCTTCAAAATAGACTTCTCACAGTGGGTTCCATGATCTTGACATTGGACCAAGAATCAACAGCCTGGTATCCTTTTGTTACCCTAAGCCAGCGGTGTCACATTCATTTTCACCGGGGGCCACATCAGCCTCGTGGTTGCCTTCAAAGGGCTGAATGTAATATCAACTCCTTAACAGTTAAGGAGTAGTTACATTTATACAGTCCTAGAATTATTTGGGCCCTTGGAAGGCAACCGCGAGGCTGATGTGGCCCCTGGTGACAATGAGGTTGACACCCCTGCCCTAAGCTCTGAAGCTTTTGGACCCTTTATTTAAGACTTCTGTGGGCCAGTTACATTGACTCTGCTCTCAAAGTCGATAGGAGTAAAGTACAGGGAAGGACTGAGGACCCAGAAGCGTCCAGTGTTCGTAAACTCAATAATGATAGTTGGGAAGACAGGAGCATGTCAAAGCTTGCTTAAAAATTTCCTGACCCAATTTACTTAAGAAATTATCTTCTTTGCTTTTATTTTGCTACCTTCCACTTAGGGTAAATTCATCTTGTGCCAAAAGTTAAATTATAGTTATTAAATCCTAATAATTCTGTATCATTATCTTTCTTTACAGAAGACACAGAGACGACAGTGGAGAAAGGTAAGCTGGATTTTGTGAAAATATTCTTTTGGGATTAAAAAAAAAGGTTTCTTTGAATCTAATCTTGATGATGAATTACATTCTTTTCTGGATGGGAGCCAATAAGCGCAGAATGGAGAGCCTTCCAAGAAGAGCTTTCAAACTTCTTTTAAGAGAGGAAAGGGAATTGCCTGTATTTGAAAATTAGCAAACCACAAATGAGTGTGTCTGCCTAGTGACAACTGTGGAGAAGGGTGTCATAGCACAATTTATGGTTGCCTAGGAGTGAAAATGGGCTCATTTCCTAGCCGTACCCAAATGCCACCCAGTGATTAACTGTGAAGCCACTCAATACCAGTGGTATGCTTCATCGGTCCTGAGACCCCGAAACCTTTCCAATCATAAAATGGGACTGGAATAGCTCACAGTTTCTAGTGTTTAAAAGCTGGATACAGAACAAACAATACCACAGGTGTGTCGTTTACCCAGGGCTCATGATTTTTCCTTCTCATTCAGATGGCTTGGCGACAGGGACCCTGGTCGGAATCATAGTTGGGGTCTTACTAGCCATTGGATTCATTGGCGGACTCATCATTGTGGTCGTGCGAAAAATGTCGGGAAGGTACTCGTAAGTAAATAACTTACACCCGTGTGATAGGTCAGTGAAGGCGGTCACTTATAGAGCTCTGACCTCTGAACCAATGGGAACCTTTAAATGAAGGTCCTGGTCAAAAGCCCCTCCTCCAGAAGTACTACATCTGAAGTTATCCCAGTGAATGCACATCTATGTAGGCCTTATAATTTCCAAGAAAAGACAGCCAGAGCCAGAGGTGACTCGTTGATTGACTCCCATTGAACTCTGGCCAGATTTGACCTCTTGTCTTAATTTTCCAACTACCTGAACTTGAGAGAAAGCCCAAACCCAGTTTTAACTTGACACCTAGTCACCCTGCTCCCAATCATCATAGCTGAGAAGTTTCCAGAAGACCATCTGCTGCAGGGCCAGAACTCTGTTCTGATGAGGAATTTTACTGGGATGGGGACCCTCTGTCCATCCTGCCCTGACACCCCCACACGTGTGGTAGTGCACTCCTGGCATTGGCTGTTGGTGAAAGGAAGGCCTTCTATCTCCTTCTTAGAATTCTTTTCCCTAAGAATTCAGAACATTCAAACGCATAGCCAAAGGAAACCTTTTGCTTATTTCTGTTGGGGAGAGGATAATATGACTGGGGAGTTGGGGGGACAGGGAGAGGACAGATGCTCTAGATCTGGGAGGCTGCGGGGCAGGAATCATAATGCAGTTGTAGATTTCTGTATTTGGAGATGCCTGGGAATCTGACCCTGGCTGTGCAGGGACCAGGCATGTGGGGGGAATGATCTGGAAAAAAGAGCATCGGGTTCCCAAACTGGAAGAGGGGTGTCCAACCTTTTGGCATCTCTGGGCCACACTGGAAGAAGAAGAGTTATCTTGGGCCACACATTAAATATACAAACACAAACGACAACTGATGAGCAAAAAGACGGTTTTAAGTAAATCTATGGTTTTGTGTTGGGTGGCATTATAGCCATCCTGGGCTGTGGGTTGGACACCCCAAAAGGACAATAGGAACATGACTCACGGGATTACTAGTCATGGTGCCAGTAAAAGAAGTGACAGTCACCTTTCCCTTTGTTTTCACAGGCCCTAAAGAGCCGAAGAATTGTGCCCTCCTGCCAACATGTTTAAAAAAGAGTTTCCGACCTCCCCGTCCCTGAGCAGGTGGGAGAAGATGACCCATGGAAGTGCCTGGCCGCCCCACTCAAAATCCATGGTGACCCCTCCGCTTGCAAAAGTAACTGAAGGAATGATGACTTGCAAGACTCGCTCCTTTAGGCATTTGTCTTTTGAGAAACTTCTTTAAAATACAAATTTTGGAAAAGGTGATTTTTTAAAAAATGCATAGACAGTGGAGCGCAACTATGTACATTGATCTGTAACTAAGAGAGAGAACATAACGATCGATGTTGGAAACTAATCGTGCCTTTGTTCCGACCATTCTCTGTTGTTGTTAAAATGCCAAGGAATCTGGAAATGTTTACACCAACGGAGTCCTTGGGTCTGGTGCTCTGTCAGCAGATGGCATGAGCCTTTCGCAACTTCCGGTTGAAATGTACACATTCCAGTCCAGTTTGGTCTACTTTAAAAGCCTGATTCAGTGTGAATAATCAAGTAGAAAAGTCGAAACTTGGGTAATATGTAAATTCTCCCCACCAGGCCACGGGGCAGCCCGTGGGCGTGCTTTACCCTCGCTTCCAGTGATGGTTTGATGGCTCGGAGCTTTGCTCCTACTTGACCCACTGCTTCCCTTGGATGTTGGGGAGCTACAGGGGTGGCCTTCTCTCATCCCGTGATGCAAATCCCTCAGATTGGCTGCTTTGTTCTGGAAAGTGGAGACCTCAGCCCTGATGATGGCCCAGGAGGCTGCCAGAGGCCCAGCGCCCACAGAGGCTCCTGTCTTCCAGAAACCAAGAACCCTGGGTGGTCCCCAGACAGACAGAAACCCTCTGTGTACCTCTGGCATGGGACATAGAACCTACCAGTTTTCTAGCATTTCCTTTCTGCCTCAGGGGTAAGATAGGGGAAGCAAAAATAACCTGGCAAATTATTAATTTGGTAAAAAGCAGCTGGATTGAAAAACAGAAGATATTTGCAGTCTTCACGATACCCCACGTGTTTCTGTGGGTCCGAAAGTGAAAAGATCCAAATCAAGGAGCCCAGGCTGCCACTCCGTGTCAGAACCATCCAGCTCCGCACATTTCCTCCCAGCGGTCAGCGGAGCGCGTCGCCCTAAACAAAAGGCCCTCATACCGAGCAGACGCTCTGCTGTGGATGTAGTCTCACAGTCACGACGTCCTGGAAACTTGTACAAGTTCGTAAGACAGGAAGAAGTAACGTCAGTCGGAAAGCACAGCCCGTTCCCCCTCCCGCGCCCCCTTTTTTTGCAGTGACGGGTGGATGTTATTTTAAACAGTGTGCCCTACTGTGGCCTAAGTCCAGCTGTCCCCCAGCCCAGGTTCCACATCTGAGCAGCGCCTGAGTGAGAGAAGGGGGTAGAGAAGAGCTTTAGGAGCTTACTGCCCCTCCGTTTCGTCACGCGGATTTCCGAACAGGAGTTGGGGATGATGCGTGTCCATTTCATCTGTCCTTTCTTCTCTCACCGTGAGCCGTCACGGGCCACCCCGAGTCGTACACTGGGCCCACTGCCTGCTGGGACAGGGCTGTGGGTTTCTTCGTCACATCTGTGTTGATGCTCAATGCAGTGTGGATATGTTTGAAAATAAAACAGATTGTTGCGTATCACATCGAGTCAGAGCTTTGATTAGAAATCTCGAGCCCTGGCTGGTGTAGCTCAGTGGATTGAGCGCGGCCTGCGAACCAAAGGGTTGCAGGTTCGATTCCCAGTCAGGGCACATGTCTGGGTTGCAGGCCAGGTCCCCAGGAGGGCCACATGAGATGCAAACACACATTGATGTTTTTCCCCATCTCTTTCTCCCTCCATTCCCTTCTGTCCAAATGTAAATAAATAAAGTCTTAAAAAAAAAGTCCTTTAAAAAAAAATAAAAGAAAAACCTCGATTACACCAAGGTCCCCCTTAAGAGGATCTCTGGATAAGCTTATAAATTACGTCAATATCCACCTCTTGACTCGACCGGGAGCGAATTATAAAGGGTCATAGGAGGTACAACCTTGGGGAAAAAATGTAACTATGCCTTTCACCTAGAGGTTAAGGTCAAGCAGATGAAGGGGACAAGAAGACAAGTGCCACCTTGGGACTTCTTTTGCTCTCTCTGGTCCTAACGGTTAACTGGGTTTTGTCCTGATTTCTCTGCACTGAGAGAGGAGCCAGGTGAGGGAGCGGCCACCCCTTCTGCTGCCGGTCCTCCCTGAGAACCTGACCTTAAGTGCCCTAGGCTTGGCTGCACGAGAACAGGAGGTGGTATAACCCTGGCTGAGGGTGCTCCCTCTGCCTGTGGGGCTTGGGAGCCTGTTGTTCCAGCGTTCCTGCTCCTGGAACAGCTCACTCACTACTCCCTGGCCCTCAGCTGCAGAGGCTCTGCTGGTCTGGAGACGGCAGCGGCCAGGCGCTCTGCCTCGGTCCCTCTCTGTCCTCCATCTGCTCCTCCCCACCCCCACCTACACTGCTCCACGAGAATTCCAGTGCTGCGCCCTGCATTGCCTCCCTGCCAATCCTATTCCCACCCAGAAAGGCTGGACGCTGGGAACGGGAGAGCTGTGAGAATTACGCCCTCCTCATAGCAAATACTCAGGTTTTGTTAAATCCAGAGTGTCAAATCTGCCAGATGTCAGGATTCCTGGGTGCCGTGTTCTTCGTGTCATGGAAAAGACCAGGATCCCAGTCCCGTTCTACTTCACAGCCGTCATCCCCAGACGAGTCAACTGCTAACTTTTTTAGGCCACAGTTTTTTCCTAAGACCTTCCATGAGGTGGTTCAGAAATCCTGTCTGTTCTAGCAGAAAACTAACCGCATCCACTTGGTCCCTCCGAGAGACAACAGGCCCTCAGCTCTGTCAAGTGTAAACTTCTGTTCCCTTACATGCTCCCGGCGGGACACAACTGGAAACTATCGCAGCTGCCAAGAGGACTGGAAGTTAGGGAAACAACTCCATCCACTCATTGATTAGAACCATCTGGGAGCAGGCACTGACGTTAACTATTTGCATCCTATTAGAGCCTTGTTTTAACCCCCATTTTTCTTTTCTTTCAACCTGGGAGAGCCAATTGAACAGCAGGACTTAGTTTTACTTCATGAGCCCCTTTTGATGAACAGGGAGAGGACAAGTGGCAGAATCTCTCTCTGTCTCCATCTTTATTTTAATCCATACTTATTTAGTGTTCAAGGCTTGAAACTGCTTGTGGACCAATGCTCAAAAGTCCAGTGGAGTGGGAGGAGCGTTTCTCTGAAATGCAGCCAGATACTCTCACGTGCCCTTGGGATACAGTTGTCCATTTGTGCGAATCAGGGAACTTGGCATTCCCCGAGAGACTGCATTTCCTTTTGCTCCTCCTGAAGCTTAAAATGAGGTTAGAATGCATCGGAGATCGTAGGTGTTAAATTCAATAAATGTAAAGTTTATAACCACGGTTGCTGGGCAATAAGGCAGAACACATTTAAAATCTTGGAGTAGAAGAATGAAGACTGCCCCACTGGTGTGAGGAATGGGACTTTTTTAGTCCAGGGGCGCAGCACACACATGCCCCCCGACACAGGCAGGCGCCAGCCAGCAGCGTTATTCGTCAGCACGCTCGGTCTCTGGGGGCGGTCCTATCAGACAGTGACTCAAAGCACCGTGTGTTCTGTTTCTGCACCAAGGGCTCCAGGCCACAGTACAATGCCGTCCACGATCCCGAGACCTTGTTCCTCCCATTTTTTTTCTTCCCTACCCCCTTCTCTCCTACTGCCTCTAACTTCCCACAGGTGCGGACCTTCGAGGAGACAATCCCTTGCCAGTCACAGAGGGGGATGTTTCCAGAGTGATGTCACCCTCTGGATGCCACCACTGAGGCTGTCTGACAGAAGTGCTAGAACAATGAAACCACTTACAATGCCCCTTGTGTCACCTCAGGGAAGCTGAGAGTGTTCTGCCTAGAGAAATCTTGAACCTTCTTTTTGCTCCCCACCCCGAACCTATAAGTTAGGACAGGACTTCAGATGACACAGGAACAGTTGGAAAGGGACTATATGGTGTGGATGTTTGTCCAAAAAGATCCAGGGACCAAAGACACTCACTTGGGTCAACCAGGAATGTTGGGTTGCTGGAGAGATACAATCTCACGGGACAGGAATTATATGATTGTTTATTCATTCAACAAACGCTGTCAGGTCCTATTCTAGGTACTGGGGGTACACAGTGAACAAAGCCACAAATCCTTGCCCATGTGCAGCTTTCATTCTAGTGTGAGACAGACTGTACCCAAAATAAATAAGCAAACCATAGAGGGTGTGGAAAATGAAAAGGTGGTAGAGGCCATGGAGGAAAGCAGCAGGGGGAGGAAGGAAAGCGCAGGGTGGATGGTCTGTAGTGTGGCATCAGGGGCGGGGAGGGCCTTGCTGAGATCTGAGCAAGTTCCTGAAGAGGCGGGGAGTGAGCCTGACGGGCATCTGGGGGAAAAGCATTTCTGGCTCAGGGACTCTCCCAGACCCAAGGCAAGAGCACGTGCGGCGTGGTTAGGGCAAGCAGGAAGCTCTGAAGGCGGGAGCAGCATGGGCACGTGGGGCATTGTGGGAGATGAAGTCAGTGAGGGGGCGGCCCTTGCAAACGGGGGCCACGGGAAGGTTTTGAGCAGAGGAGTGACCTGGAGGAGCAGAGGACTTATATGCCTCCCTCCTCCCCCCAAAATCACTCTTGCCTCTGGCTGGGAACTGGCCAGTTAAAATGCCAGTGTGACAACCCAAGCAGGAGATGTGGGTGATTCAGACCAGGATGACGGCAGTGGGGGTGGCATGAAGTGGTCTGGTTCTGGCTATATTTTGAGTGAAGTCAGCAGAATTAGCTGATGGATGGCACACAGGATATGAGAAAAACAGCTGTCACTACGACTCCAAGGATTTTACCCTGAGCACTTGAAAAATGGAGCTGCCCTCAGCTTGCCAGGGAAGGCTGTGGATGTTGCAGGTGTGAGCGGGGAGGGCAGGTGTTCTGTGTTGAACCCGTAGGATCTGAGACATCTGTACGAGGCCCAGGTGGGGGTGAAGCAGGCACCTCCTTGAAGGAAAAAATCGTGAACCAAAAAATATTTGCATCTGGAGCTTGAGTAAGAGGTCTGGCTGGAGACATAATTTGGGAGTTTAATGATACTAATGAGATCACTAAGGGTGTGAGTATAAATAGAAAAAGAAAAGTTCAAGGTCAGAGCAGTGGTGGTCTTCAAGGTTAAGAGGTTCGGGATATGGAGAGGGATCACCAGAAGCCTCTTCCACCGTGGCCTGGATGAGAAACATCTCAGGGTTAGTGATTTCCTCTTGTTCTATTTCCTACTAGCCAACAACCGTTTGACGAATGTTCAGCTCTCCAAGTAGCTTAGTGCCGGGACGGGTGTGCCATCAATAATGAGCCCAAATCTTCCCATCGTTGGGAAAGAATCTCACTCGTTGACAATTCACAGCGGTGTTGTAAATCAGTTTCTTATGGGTTTGATTGGCAGGAGTTGGGCCCTGGAAGCTGTTTGACTCATGCAATAATGATTTCAGATCTTTTGAGAATGATAACCACATCAAGTTACCACTTGCAGGTTGGGCAGCGAACTCTGTTCCCTACACAGCACTGTGTTATTAAGTCCCATCTGTAATGGTGCCCGTGTGATCTCCCACGATCTAGCTTCCTTCCAGTCCACTGACTTGCTCCGTCCAAGTTTCCAAACGACTGCCCACCGGTCAATGCCATGGCCTCTTTTTGGTCTTGCTCTCAGTAATCATCAGCAACCATTAGCTCTGTGGACCCCCTTCTTGAAGCCACCTTCTGTCCCTTGGTTTGCCATGCTACCACACGGGTTGCCCCTCCTGGCTTTCTACTTGCTTGTCTTCATTTCACCCTCTCCCCCGTGGGATTACTAAAAGCTCACTTTTTACTTCTCAATAAAGAGAGAAGGTACTGCTGTACCCCCCCACCCCCATTCATTGCCCATTTCTTGTCGGCAGAGGATGGTCCTGGAAGGAAGAACTTTGAGAACACCATCTGCTTCTGAGCTCACTGGTGTTTTTTTTTTTGTTTGGTTGGTTTTTTTACATGAAACAATGTAGAAAATAATGCCGACATCATAGCTCTCATCAGCCTTAACGCAAATAATGAATGTTTAGTGCCTGTCTGAAAACACAGTAACTGCTCCATCATTAGCGGCAATTATTCCAACGGCCACTCCTTCCTTCTATTATTGTAGCTCATTTACTCTCGCACATCCCTATGAAGCAGGCGAGACAGAGATTATCCCCGTTTTGCAAGTGAAGAAATGGAGGTTCAAACAGTTGCCTAAAATTACCGAGTTACGAAAGGGCTCTGCAGGTGTCTTGCTTCAGTCTCGGGCCCTCCTCGCCTTTGTTCAGTCCAGGCGGCACCTGTTAAAACCGGTTGTCTCCCTATGAGCGCAGCAGCAGTGCATTGCAAAGACAGAGTCTCTTCAGCCAGTGGAGAGTAGGAAACTTTTTCTAATGATAAAACACTTTGAACATACAGAAATATACGGAGAGAAATAACAAAGCCCCATATACCTACCACCACGCTCCAGCCAACCCTTCCATTTTCTCATATTTTCTATATAATTTGTTGTTTTAGAAATAAAAACTTGCCCATAGTGTCCTGACATCAGTCCCTTTATTCTCCTCGTCCCGGAGGAATCGTTCCCCTGAAAAGGGTGCATTTCAGTTGGAAGCACGTATATTTTCCTGCCGTCTTATTTTATGCGTATGTATCCATAATCAAGAGCCGACTGGCGTGGCTCTGTTGGTTGGGCGTCATCCCGCAAAGCCAGAGGTTGCCCAGTTCTACTCCCAGCCAGGGCACGTACCTGGGTGGGGGCTTCCGTCTCCATGTTGGGGCATGTGCGGGAGGCAACCGATTGATGTTTCTGTCCCTCCCTTCCCCTCTCTCTGAAAGTAAATAAATAATTTTTTTTTAAGATAGAGCAGTGTTGTACACATTTTCAACTTTTATATCCGTGGACTCATTCTCTGTAACTGGCTTTCTCCATGCCTATGGTTTTCGGGACTTTTCCCCTCGCCAATGCATGGAGCCGCCTCGCATCTGTGCAGCTGGTACAGAGTCGGGTCATGGTTCTACCCCCACTTCCTTAGCCTTTTCCTGCCGATGGGTACTTAGGATGTTTCTACATTTTGAATTCCCAGCAATGTGGTGACAAGTGGGGTCCTAATGAAAGAACTTCCTTTTTTTTCAGAGAGCAGGATTTTGTCCTCTACGAAAAATAACAGTAAAAATTAGCTGCTTTTTTTTTTGATGTTTAAATAGCGAGACTCGACTGGGAATTACTTGCAATTTTCTTACAAGCAGGATGCTCATAGAAAGAAGTTCTAAATTAATTGGATTTAAATGGCCGATCGCTTCACAGTCGCCCTTTGTCCCTATTCCATCTGTTTTCCTTCAGATGACCACTTGATCTGACTTTTTAAAATATAAGAACATTTGAATAAAATACATTTATTATTTCTTTTCACAACGATAGATATGTCTCATCTATATTCCATGAAAGCACATTTTGGAGCTAGGTCATTATTTCTAATAAAAATACAACTTAGTAAATTTCAAAGTCAGTATTTTTTTTTTTAAAGTACAAAGCGATAGATGTGTTGTTGGAAGAGTTTTCCAATATGTGGAAGGAAAAGATTCTCAAGATGTGAAGTAGGCTCCTGAAAAAGTGAAAAACAACTTGTAGGCTCACAAAACTAAATGCAACATTTTCTTTTCAATAAGAAATATGCTTGATGTTGATTGAGAATTTCTCAACGATCTCGGCAAATCATTCTATCGGCATCACTTTGAGAGAACACCTGGGGCTGCCCCCACCTGCGGGGGATTGGGCTGTGCTCCTGCCCCCACAATGCCTCTGTTCTGACCCCAGTTTCTGTGACACTGTTCTTACTTGGAAAGGGGTCTTTGCAAAGGCAATTAAGTTAAAGATCTCAAGGTGAGATCATGCTGTGTTAACGGGGGTGGCCCTACACCCAACAGCAAGTGTTCTTGCAAGAAGAGAAGACACAGGGGAGACGCGGTGTGCAGATGAGGCCAGGGATCGGAGTGATGCTGCCACAAGCCAGGGGACACCTGGAGCCACAGGAGCTAGAGGAGGCCGGGAGGTTCTCCTGGAGTCTTCACAAGGAGATGTGCCCGCTGACACCTTGATTTCAGACCCGTCGCCTCCAGAACTGGGAGAAAGTACATTCCTGTTGGTTTAAGCCACCCAGGTGGAGATAATTTGCTACATCTGCCCTTGGAAACTAACACGTGCCCTTGAGTAACCCATCTGTGAGGGAGAGGGCGGCTCCCACTGCCCGTCCAGCCCCCCACGTGGAGAACAATGCTGACCTCTTCCACTCTGACCTTCAGCCATTCCCTTGATTCTTCTCAACAATGGGTTGGCAGCCCCCCGCTTCCTTTGTGACAGACAGATGTGACTGGACCTTCCCACACCGTCATTAAGGTTTGCACTCACGTTGGAGGAATCGTGGTGAAAGAAATGTGGCCTAGAACAATAGGCAGCGGCCACCCTCGCAGACAAGGGGAACCCAGAGGTGGC
This sequence comes from Micronycteris hirsuta, assembly GCA_004026765.1. Taxonomy (NCBI): domain Eukaryota; kingdom Metazoa; phylum Chordata; class Mammalia; order Chiroptera; family Phyllostomidae; genus Micronycteris; species Micronycteris hirsuta. Next base: position 25,700 of record PVJI01008761.1, read on the forward strand.
CCCAGCTGCGCTGAGCTCTCCACCCCTCATGGTGACTCACCCTGAAATGCTTTCTTGTCACTCAGCACTCGCCTCAACCAGTCAGAAACACTTTAATGAAAATAAAACCCAATGACTATTGACTGTGCATTCAACAAATAATTCATTGAGCAACTCCTGTGAGTCAGGCCCTGCGCCCTAGATGTTAACAGCGAGATGAAATTATTCTAATTGTTCCTAACTCACGCCAATGAAAATACTCCTTCGGGTCTGTGGTTTGTTTGGGAGTGGGGCGCGTTCTTCCTTCACAGGGACTGACTGACAACCGCGGCGTGTTTACAGGCTGCTGTCAGAAGGGCGAGCACACAGCAACACGATTTCAGAGACGGTTGTGGCAAAGCTGAGAATTCCTTTGGCACCTGCCCACCTGCCTTTGTTCACTCCTCTCCCCCAGGCCCCCGGTCTGGGCCCCATCGAAGGCTCTGCCCTCAGCAGCTTGCCGATGAACCCACCTGAGGGGGAAAGCCCAAGGGACAGAAAGAGCCTGGAGTCAAGGGCAGGAAGAGCTGACTTGCAGTTCACGTAAAGCACATTACCTGTCTGTTTTCTCACCTGTAAACATGGAAGTAATAACACAATTCAGTCCAGTTTATAGGCGTGCATCTGGAGCAAATAGTGCGTGTGAAAGTGCGTTATGAATTACAAAGCCATGTACCACGGCAGTAGGAGTTACTGTTCATTTGGAAACTGTCATCCAGGAAACATGCTAGATCCTTTATACGCAATGCATGTCGCCCTTACAACAACCCTGGAATGTGGATGCTATTGTATCCCTTTTCCAGGCGAGGAAGCCAAGAGTCAGAGTGTTTGAATTACCCAAGGCCACCTAATAGGAGCTGGGGTCCCAAATCCATGGCTCTTTCCCTGTGTCCCAAATATAAAGTATTATATCTGTAAAGGCTTGCTCAGATAAATCACTATTCCTATCTAGAAAAATAAGTTCTTTGAAAAATCTAAGAATCAAAGGAATATCATCAGTGGTGAAATTTCAAGAGCTAGACAGGTATTAAAAGGTCTTTAGAACAAAGGCCCTCCCATCATCCCTGAAATGATGTCACAGAAACGTCACCTGCTCCTTGCATGCACTTTGATGTCTAGGTCACAGACCCGGGATATGGTTTAATGTCATCTTACTGTTTGTTGCAGCCCAGCTGGCTCAGTGCCGCCGCCTCTCCTGGTTAGTAGGGTCAGGCCATGGCTACTGTGAATTCAGCAGCCAAAGCCTCAGGGCCATGGCTCTGCCTTGTCACTCGCGCCTCAGCACACAGGGCTCCTGGAGTGCAGATGTCAGGGCAGGTGGGGCTTCAGAGGCCTTTGACAGGCTCCCCTGCTCCTTATTTGGTGGGTGCGAAATGGTTCCTCTAGGGAATGGCCTGACAGAAGGAACTGGGACATCAGGGTAGGACAGGAGGGGTAGGGCCGGATTCTGGAGAGAAGAGTTTATTCTGCTAGCTGTGAGCTCAGATTCCATTCAAACTTCATAGTCCAGCACCCCAAAGTATGATACTTGTATTTCCCAAGGCTCCCACAGGCATGCAAGCTGCAAAATGCAAACTTAGGAAGCTCCTGCCTCGTCCTGAGCTCTGCTAACTTGGGGGCAAAGTTGGATGTGTGAGGGAGACATTAAAGGCTCAATTCCCCACCTTTCTGGCTTACTGGTTCGGGGGAGGAATAACAAGGTTACGGCACTGATTTGACAATACAGACCCCAAATTTTGATTCCCACCAGTAAGAACTTTGCAAACACTCACTGTCCGCGTGGTGTTTGGTTGAACCACCCGAAACTGCTGTGTCTGTAGGAAAGTAATTGGTCCAATAATGGCAATTTCACATGTGCAACCCAATATATGTTAATACATTGTATACACATGGACCTCGGCCAACGTGCATGTTGAATTTTAGAAAGGGTTAATTTCTTTCTTTTTTAAGAAAAAAAAAAGTAAATATAAAGAAGAGTTCTCAAATCTTCTTGTACCCCGAATGGTCTCTGTGTGTGGCCCCCAACTCTGGACATCACGGCTGCAGATGAAGGTGTCCGTGGCGCCCTGACATGAAAGGAAGGATATTCGAGCTGAGCCTGAAAAGTGGGCAGAATTGGCCAGGCAGAGGGTCCAGCGGAGGTGCTTCCTGAGGAGAATGGCAGTCCCAAATCACAGAAGTGCGGGGGGCTCATGGGCTGAGAGCTTGTAGAAGCTGCCTGTCAGGGCACCGGGGGCCAGCCAGCCAGCCCACCCATAGAAACATGGCCAGGGCTGAGCTTCTCCTTCAGCTCGGTCCTGGAAAATTCTACGTTGTGGGATAGGTAGCAATTAGATTGTTTTCCCCATGTCACAGTACCTAACCTTTATGTTAAGGGACTCAAGGCGTAGGGAAGAAAACCTGTGTCTGGGTGGAGTGGGCTCAATGGTGGCCCCAAAAGATATGTCCGTGCCCAAGTCCCTAGAACCTGTGAATGTGACCTGATTTGGCAAAAAGGGTCTTTCCAGATGCAGTTAATTTAAGGATCGTGAGATGAGATCACCCTGGGGTTGCCCAAGATGGGCACTGAGTCCAGTAAGCATCCTTAGGTCAGAGAACTGGAGAAGACACAGAAGAGGCCATGGGACCATGGAGGCCGAGATTGGAGTGACGCAGCCACAGACTGAGGAATGGCAGCCACCAGAAGCTGGAAGAGGAACAAAACAGACCCTTCCCGAGAGTCTCTACTGGGAGTGCAGTCCTGCGGGAACTTGGGTTTGAACTTCTGGCCTCCAGGACTGTAAAAGGATAACATTCTATTGTTCTGAGCCACCCCAGGTTGGGGTACCTTGTTATGGCAGCCACAGGAAACTAACGCACTAGGCAAGTACCCTTGAACTTGCTGTACGGGGCTGCAATGTTAACGAAAAACTGGTAGGGGAAAAGATTCATCTTTGAATAGCCCCTACGCCATCCCCTAGATGACCCTTCAAATGCAATCATCTTAGCTCGGTGTGCAAACCTCAGGGGTGTCCAACCTGCAGTCCGCAGGCCACATGCAGCCCAGGATGGCTGCGACTGCAGCCCAACACAAAATCGTAAATGTACTTAAAGCATGGTGAGATTTTTTTTTGTGATTCTGTGTCACAATGTATTTAATGTGTAGCCCAAGACAACCCTCCTTCCAATGTGGCCCAGAGACGCCCAAAGGTTGGACATCCCTTCGTCTAACTGAAGCCTGAAGCTCCTCTCCCACAGGCCGCACCCCCCCCCCCCCCCACACACACAGAGTGACTATTTATAGGGAAAGCTTTGCTCACCCAGGTCAGGCCATCTTCAGGGACCTGAGTCCTGAAATCAGCGTCAGGGACTCCCAGCCCAGTCCAAGTCATCAACCTGCCACTGTGAGCAACAAGACAGGAAATACACAGCCTGGGGGGCCTCCCAGAGGAGGTGCCGGCAGCGACGGGGCTCTGAGTCACAGCCTTGTGCTACCTTCCAGCCATGGCCAAAGCCCTCTCTGTAAATAAACCCCACATCGCACCACCTATGTGTCTTTTTGTCTGCCTCTGTAGACCTAGGCATCCCACCAAACCCACAGACCCTCTTGGTAACAAACAGTTGGGTTAAAGTACAAAGCTCTCCATTCAACCTCCTTGCTTGTTAATTTCTCTGCGTGGAGGAGAGCAACACTGAAATCCCTGCACAAATCAAACTGGGCATTTTAACAGGCTGGGTTCTTTCTATTTCATGTACTTTCGGGAGGATCTCAGTCCTGGTAACTGAGCATCCTGGACACAGAGTATGAGCATGGGTGGGGGAAGAGGAGCTGGTGAGTGTCGTTTAACTGGAGGGGGTCCTCTCATTCTCTAGAGAGGTAACATGTTAAAGCCCCAAAACCCTACATTTCTTGAAAACAAAACATCTCATCAGTTGAAAGTGTCCTTGATAGAGGCTGTGGACACCAAAGATCTTCTGGAAAGAAAGCTGTAGTGTCCTTCGAGACGTCCAGGATCACTTCATGGTAACCGGAGGGATGCCCCACCTGCTGCCGCCATCGGCCTCGGTTTTAGGCAAGGAAACAGACAGACAGAAGGAGCGTGGGCTAAAGGACTCTAAGCCCCTTTCCTGGATTAAAATTCTCGTTGGAGCTACCAGCACGAGGAAATGATCCCAACACTCAGAGGGTGGGTAACCCTGGGCACGCAAATGATCCTCACCTTGATAGTCACACCTTGTGAAGACCCCTCCCACAATCAATAGGTCTGGCCTGCGTCACCAATAGCACATCATGGAAATGGAAGAGCATGCCATTAGAGGTTAAGTCACAGAAGGCAGGGTGGCTTCCTCTGCTATCACTCTGGGATCACTTGCCTGGGGGAAGTTGGCCACCATATTGTAAGGATGTTCAAGCAACCCTATAGTGAAGACCAGGTGACGAAGAACTGAGTCCTCCTAACAGCCAGCCCTGACTAGTTGGTCATGTGACTGCATCATTGCGGAAGAAGATGGTCTGGCTTCAGTTAACGTTTCAGCTGATGGCAGCCCAGGCAGACCTCTTGTCTCGACGGCAACCTCATGAGAGACCTAGAGCTAGAAACTCCCAGCTAAACTGCTCCCAAATTCTTGATGCACAGAAGCTATGAACACCTTATTGGTTTTTTTCTTTAAAGATGCTAATGTTTGAAGGAATTCGTTATGCAATAACAGGTAACCAAGGACTATTTGTAGAATCTTTTTATTTTTATGCTTATTATATATTTTTTAAAAGATTTTTTTTATTTATCTTCAGAGAGGGGAAAGGTGGGAGAAAGAGAGGGAGAGAAACATCAATGTGTGTTGCCTCTTGTGCACCCCCTACTGGGGGCCTGGCATGTACCCTGACTGGGAATTGAACCAGCAGCACTTTGGTTCTGAGGCCAGCACTCAGTCCACTGAGCCACACCGGCCAGGGCGTATTTGTGGAATCTTGGAGACTAGTTAACTCACACAGCATAGAGGAAAAGGGAACCCTGTAAGGGAAGTAATGTTAAAGGTGGGTCTGAGGGACGAGTAGGATTAGTCAGGCAATGACAGGGGAGAGGAATACTCCAGTGAGGGAAACAGCCTGTAGGAAAGTCTTCAGGCAGGAAGGTTTGAGGAACCTGTCCCATGGCTGGGGTGAGAGCAGCAGAGGAGGCTGGGCTGGTGGGTGGGGCCGGGCCGTGCCCAGCCTCGTGGGCATGTTAGGGGTTTGGGTCTTCGTGCAAGGGTCAGTGGGAAGCCAGACAGTCCTGGTTTTGCCATTGGATCCCACTAATATCAACTGATAGCATATCGACCCTCCAAGCCATTTATGTGTCTTCCTCTCAATAAGGTCACACATCTACAAGGGACATTAGCCAAGTCCTAAAAGGAGAGGATTACTAGTAATGATGGTAGAAGCTGGTGCTCAAAGGACAGCTATTTGCCTTTGGTTACAGATCAGCATGTGCTCTGAGTTATGAGCGCCGCGGCGCCTCCTGAAATAACACTCGAGGAGCCCGCGAAACGCAATTTGTGGCCTGGCAGTATGGCCCTGGGTTTGACCTTTGGGTGGAATTCAATCCACATCTATCCTTATTTCAAAGAGGCTCCTTTAGAATCAAGGCTACATGTCTCCAGTCTTGACCTGAGCTCTGAGACCCCAAACAAATATTTGTATGTATTCACTTTCCTAAATTTGTCAGACGAGTTTTAACATAACCTATGATTGATGCTGATTTTTTTTCTTCAAAGCAAACACAGTTTTCTTGCCTCTGAATGTGCATTGAGGGGAGAGACACTCGATCATTTCTTCAACTAAACTGTTGCTCTGGAAAATTACAACGTTTCCTGCTGCTGTGGGGGTAGTCACCAGCTATGGATTTGCACATGGCGGCAATGTCCTCAGGAAATCAATTAGAGTTGTATTAATAGGATGTTGACATCTCCAGCAATCATTAAAGCTTCCAGCCTCGCTGGCAAAGGAGCAGAGGGATACCCGCTGCTGCTGTGCCCGGCTCTCTGCTCATCGGTGATCACCTCCCATCCCTGAGGGCTGAGATTGTGACATGGATGTCTCTGTAGCCAGTGAGAACGGTCTGATCCCTATGAGGCACTGCGCCTTTTGCCGGCCGTCATCACTGTGTAGATCTGTCATTTATAAAGAGAATGAGCAATCTATGGTGGACTCTCCAACAACCATTATTCCTAAGCAGTCAGTCGGAGTCAATCATGGATCTATCTCATTCTCCTGGCCGGGGGTTGATTTAGAACTGGTGTGGGGACGGATCCTGATTTCGCAAGAAGACGCGGGAAGTCAGCCGGGCCTGGGGCCTCTGCTCAAGACGCTTCCCTCCGAGATGCCCGTCCTCGTCTTTTTCGTTCTTGAAAGGGTTGGTGCGAAGAGGGTTCGTGCTTGTCAAGAAAAGGCTAGAAGTACAATGGGGTCAGATTTTTCTAGAACAGCAGTTCTTAAACTTTTGATCTCTGGATCTCTTTACACTCAGATGTTATTTAGCAACAACAAAGAGCCTTTGCTTGTGTGGTCTATCTGCCAATATTTAACATATTAGAAAATAAAGCAGGAAAAATGGATGCTTATCCATTCATTTAAAAATACAATCATAAGCCCATTGCTTAGTAACGTAAATAGCACATTGTTACTGAAAAAGAACTCTATACTCCAAACAAGAGCAGTTTTGCGAGGAGAGTGGTGTTGCCTTACATTTCTGCAAATTTCTTTAATGTCTGGCATAACAGCGGGACCCTCACTTCTGCATCTGCATCCAATCCGTTAGTTTTTGGTTAAAATTTGTGGAGAAGGCTCTGCTTCACATGGATAGTTTAAAAAGAGACTCCCCTAAAGGGCTTCCGGGATCCCTTAGGAATTCTCAGACCACGATCTCTGATGTGCTGCAGATATTTAAATGAAGAATTCCCTAATAAGAACGATCTATCAGTCTACACTCTAATTTTTCACTCATTTCATCTGATTATCATTATATGGCTCTTAAATCCTTTTTGTAATTTAGACATCCTCCTCCCCTTTCACCCTATCTTCCTTACACGTTGATTGTTTAGAAACAGGATCGGTTTTTCTACAGGATGTCCCACATCCTGCATTTGTTTGACTCCTTTCTTCTGGAGTCATTGAACTTGTTGGTTTGCCCCTGTTTCTCCTGTAAACTGAATGGTGTGTCTAAAGGCTTGGTTGGGCTCTTTGGCGAGACTGGGTCAGAGTGGTACCTTCTATTATATTCTGTACACGGGGCACCTTCTATCACATCTCATCAAAAGGCACAGAATCCGGTTGCCCTCCATTTAGTGATGCTGGGACTGGCCAGAGGGTCCAGGCGATGGGGGGCTCGTGGCTCCTCCTTAAATTGTCCTTTGTTCCCCATTAGGTTTTGCATCAATTTAATCTCTGGACCAATTATTCAGTTAGGAGTTGAAAATCACGGTGTGTTTTTTTTTAACCATTTTTACTTTATTATTTCTCCTAAATTTATTAGCTGGAATTCTCCTGTAAGGAAGAACGTTTCCTCCTCAACTAGGGCCCTTTAGACCCAGAAATAGAGTTCACGTGCATCGGGAAAGAAGGAGAAATGCTTCCTTCTTTCCCTTTAATTACCAGTCCTCAGTGTAAGGACTTTGCTTTAGTGTGCCCAGGCTGCTATCCCAGGATGCCACAGCCCGGGTGGCTTAAATAGTAGACATTTATTTTGCACCGTTCTGGCGGCTGGCAACTCCAATATCAAGGTCCTGGAAGACTCAATGTTTGGTGAGAGCTCTCTTCCTGGCTTGCTGACAGCCATCTTCTTGCTGTGTCCTTATTTGGTGGAGAGAGAGGGAGAGGGAGAAGGTGTGTGTGGTGGGGGAGGGAAGAGAGAGAAAGAGAGAAAAAGAGAAAAAGAGAGAGAAAGAGGCCTCCAAAGGCCCCATGAATTTTGGAGGCATACAGAGCCAACTCAATAGCACAAAACACACAAATATTTAGTCCGTAACAGAATAACAGAGTTGCTGCCCAAGCTTCCAATAGTAGCTTCAACAGTGCCCAGTGAGTTTTTTGGAGCTGCTATTGGTATTCCTTCTCTCTCTTCCTCTTGCTCTTGCTTTGAGTATCCTTATGAATTCATTGATTCTTACATATTTGTTATGTGTTGGTCAGTGAGTCCTTCTTTCTGATGCCCAAACTGTCCATGGTAGGCTATGGCGGCCCCGCAAGCTGGCTTTTTCACATGACCCTATTAGTCTTCGGGAGCAGTCTTGCCGTCTGGCATCAGGAGCCCCCGGATCGGCTCCCAGACTTCCTGCCTCCAGTTTAGACTCAGCTCTTTCTCCGAAAAGCCCTGTTTGTGTAGTGGGGAACAGCGTGTTCATTGGTATTGAGTGGTCAGTGCTTCTGTTCATTGGCTTAGAGAACACATATTTTCCAAAAACAAAAAACCCTCAAATGTCTGCAGTGATAGTTCTGCTTTGAAGTCCTCGTCATTGGTTTCCACTGAACTTTTTAAAGTTTATATTTGTGTCTTTTCTGTTATACTAAAAGTCTTGATTCCAAACAATCATTTTATTGCTGTAATGACTTATGAGTCTACAATACGTATAGAATAATTTCAAAATTGCAAGGCCAAGGTTGCTACCAACAGAAAGAATATGGAATGAACTCATCTTTCTTTGAGGTTCTTTTCAACCTTAGGATATTCCACTCACGATGTCCATTCCGAACGCGGTGCCCGAATCAGCTCTTACATCTTTGTGGTCCAACATCAACTTGATATGTAATTTAGTGCTTTTCTTGGTTTGTTTTCGAGTTACAAGGAATGCTTTTTCCCACCTCCTTTTGATTTGCTTTGCTTTTTTGAATGAGTAAAATACTTCATGATGCCAAAGTCAAGGCATTATAGCAAGATACAGAGAGGCCTCATTTCCATTCCTGCTTCTACTTCACATTCTTTCCTTCTTCTTCCAGCATGTCTGCCCCTGATGGATTGTACTCATGTTTCCTTTAGAAAATACGAGAAAGCACGATGTGTGTTTATGTGTGTGTGTGTGTGTGTGTGTGTGTGTGTATGACTGTGTCCTCTTCTTTACTCAAAGGGAGGTACACCATGTACACTGTTTTGCAGGTGATGCTTGCAGTTCTTTTGCCGACATGTCCTGTATTTCACTCGACTTAAGTACACAGTGATAGCCTCGTTCCTTTTTGACGACCCATTATGCTCCACTGGGTGGATTTTTCATACTTCATTCGACCGCTTCCCCGTTGAGGATGGTTGGGTTGTTTTTCTCATGGTTGACCTTCATCAATAATGTTGCGATGATTAGTTTATGGATATGTTGTTTTTGCATGTCTGTTTGCTTGCAAATTATCACTGAGCTAGATTCCTAGAAATGGGATAGCCATGGAAGAGGATAAATGCGTTTAAACTTCTGCTAGATTTTACCAAAATGTCCTCCATAGGGTTTGTATGATTTTGTATTCCTATGAATAATGTCTGAGAATTCCTGTGTCCCCAGCAAGCTTACCTCTGGTGTTTGGTGTCAAAGTTTTTAATTTTTGTCATTTGGAAATAGTACCTCAGTGTAGTTTTCTTGTTTCTTTTATTACGAGGGAGTTTGAGCATCTTTTCATATCTTGAAAGACCGTTTGCTGTTCATTTTCTATTAACTGTTTGTAACTTTCATCCACTCTTCAAAAATCATGTTTTCTTCTCAACTTTTAGAAGCACTTTCTATAAATCTTTCATCTACAATATAAGGTGCAAATATTTTTCCTGTTTATTATTTCTCTTGCCTTTGCTTATAGTATTTTCACCATTTATAAGATCTTTGTTTTGTTTTCTTTTTTGGTGGTTGAATTCACAATCTTTTTTTTTCCTACTGCATCTGGATTTCAAATTATAATTAATAAGGTTTTTCTCCACTCCTACATTACAAAGGAATCCACTCACCCTTTTTTATGGTACTTACATGATTTTATATAAAATTTACACTTTTGATCCACTTGGAAATTATCTTGACATCCTCATGAGGGACAGATGGAATCTTTTCCAAATGTCTGATTGGTTGTGTTTTTGACTCAGTTCAAATAACCGATGTTCTGGCTCACTGGATATCCTTAGTTAAAGTAAGATAATATCTGCTTTAAATGCTTAGAACCTTGTCATTGACAGGCTAAAACTTAATGTTCTAAACATTACAAGTCAATGCTATGGGTAACAGTTACCTTCTCTCAGCCTGTTTTGTCTGAGAGTTCTCGGACTACGCTAGTCACGCTCCCGTCTCAGTATCTGCAAGGCACGATGTTACACAGGAAGCCAGGAAGAGGAAGCTATTCTTGTCAGCGGAGGGGGCAAGATGGTCACTTCCCCTTAATTTCTGATGCAATGTTATATACCAGACATAACCGGGGATGGAGAGGCAACGTCTGCTGTTGAGAAACACGGCGGCTGCCATGTATCACGCAGCGTTGCCCGTGGAACACGTCCTGCCCCTGACGCGTCCCCATTAGGGGGACCCACTCAGTTACTCCTAGAAATGCCAGGCAGCATTTTATATGAATGAATTCAGTGTTGCAAATAATGACATTTCTGACTCATTTCCATGCTCTTTAAAAGCAGAATTTAATTTTTTAAAAACTCCTCACCTGAAGATATGCTCATTGATTCTAGTGAGAGAGAAAGGGAAGGAGGGAAAAAGAGAGAGAGATAGAGAGAGAGAAATATCCATGTGAGAGAGAAACAACCTAGGTATGTGTCCTGACTGGGAATCGAACCCTTAACCTTTCTGTGTGGGGGACAATGCTCTAATCAATTGAGCCACCTGGCTGGGGCTAAAAGCAGAATTTGTAATGACAATGAAATAAAGTGAAGCTCAATTTGTGAAAATTTTAAAGTATTTTGAAAGGCAATCCAGAAATAAAATTGTCAACATATTTTTTATCAGTGGATGAACCTTTTCTTCTGTGTTGTTGGGTCATAAAATCTGCTATTCTTCACTTGGTGAGAGTAACTGAAATGACCAACAGACAGAAGAACATTAACTCCGGGACTGTTTTTCCAGAAATGTGAATGACTAGCTTTAAACAGGAACCATGAAAGACCCCACCTTTGCAGGCAGAATTTCAGTCACCTTGGGAGGGCAGCTGACCCCTAGCCATGGAAGCTCATCAGCCTAAGGAAGAATGAAAATTTCAACCTCAGCCTATTTCATACTATGCCCTAGACCAAAGCAGCTATGGAATTAAAGTCAAGACACTGTTATTTATTTCCAGTAAAGTGATCACTATTTTAAAATGGCAATCAATTTAGAAGCAGATATTAGTCATGGGTAAAAAGATAACCCCACAAAAAACTGGTAGGAAGAAAATAATAATAAAGAATAGAAATAATTGGAAATAAATATATAATACAGAAAATCAATAAAACCAAAAGTTAGTGCTTTAAAAAATTATAATGTTGTCAAATCTCTATGATTAAAAAAATAGAGAGGACAGAATTCACAAATAACTCCTACCAGGAATGAAAAAAGAATACACTACAGGTGTCATAGACATTAAATAGAAAATAAGATAATGATAAATAATTGTGTGATAACAAATTTGGAAGTTGTTAAAAATGGACAAGTTCTTAGAAAAAAATAATAGTGAAAGTGATTTAAGAAGAATTAAAATGCTTGAAAATTTCTATAGCCACTGACTTGCTAGTAAAAAAAATTTCAGTAAAAATTTCAACCTCAGATGGTCTTATCGGAGACTCTCATACAAAACATTATTTTACTCTCACACACATTCTTTCGCCAAAAAAGAGGAGATTCCCCAACTCTGCTCTGTGAGGCTAGCATCCCCTTAACACTGCCCCACCAAACACAGCCAAGGGAAAGCCAAAAAGCAGCTGGTCTCACACAGAAACATACAGGCAAAATTCTACAGAAACATTAGCAAACCAAATGTAACATTCTATGAAATGGACGAAAGGAGAGGAGCAAGTTGGGTTGCCCTAGGAATGCCAGGTTGGCTAATCCTTGAAAAAGTTAATTGATGTTACTCACCACATTCAGAGAGTGAAGGAGAAACACCACACGATTGGTTTAATAGATGCAAAAGTGAGCGTTTGCTAAAAGGCAACCCATATTTATGAAAAAGCTTAGTAAACCAAAACCTGCAGCAAACACAGCAATGGGGGGGGGGGGCGGGGGCGCCCTTCCTCAGCTCTCCGGAGGAAGACAAAGGGCACCTGCTTGTCTTCCATCTCTACTCGAAAGCACAGTAAGACAAGAAAAGGAGAAAAAGTGAATCAAAAAATATGAACAAGAAATGGGAGAGAAGAAGAGCCCTGTGGTGTTGGATTAAGGGCATAATGCTGACTCATAAGAAACCACATAAGTGCTACAATTATACCGGATGTAAACAGTCCCAGGTAAAACTGTAAGATAAAAAGAGAGTTCCGGCTGGCTGGCTCTGTTGCTTCCTTTGAGAAGGACTTTACCAACACAAATTGGGAGTCAGTCTTTTTTTTTTTTTTTAATCTTCACCTGAGGATATATTTATTGATTTTAGGGGGAGGAGAGAGAGAGAGAGAGAACATCAATGTGAGAGAGAAAACATCGATCAGTTGCCTCTCATATGTGGCCCCAAAGGGGATTGAACCCACAACCTAGATAGGTGCCCTGACCGGGGATCGAACCCACAGCTTTGTGGTGTACGGGACAATGCTCCAATCAACTGAGCCCCCCAGCAAGGGCCAGGAATCTGTCTTTTTATTAGGACACTTTTGCTTTTAAAATCTCTAGCCAAAAAAAAAAAAAACAATTGCACCGTTTATGTTACAAGATTCAAGAATATTTTAAAGGCCAGTTTATGTGTTGGAAGTGACCACAAAAGCAGAAAATTCTGGTGTTGAAAGGGACTTTAAAGATGAGCTCACTCAAGAGGAAATCTCTTCGATGTTTGTGAGTGTGGCTGGGGGTGGCAGACATCCAGGGCGGGATCCGAGCCCCGCTTCCTCCACTTCATAAGCTACACAGAGGCAGTGATACAAGGGCACCGTGTCAAGCAGAGAGCAACGACCCACTTCGGGTGACAGATTGCAGGTGATTCCCCGTAATTTTATGCTTACTCAGTGGGATCCTAGCACCAGCTAGTGGCAAGAATTAATGAAGACATTCTTTGCCAGGAAAAACAGAACATTTGTCATAAGGAAACCTTACATTTCAATTTCTCGAGCACTTTTTAGACGCTTTCCACAGTCCATAATTTTTACCCTCTTGACTAACCCAGACATCTTTATATAAAATGCTGGAGGGCGCTGTTTCGCTGAAGAAAGTGGGGAGGGATTTGCATCCACAGTTGTCAGAATCCTGGGAAGGAGATTGAAGATGGGGGTGGGTGAAGGAGGGAATGAAAAATCATTGTGTTTGGAAAAAACTACCCTTGAATATACAACCTTCCTGGGGTGGTGAGTATGTGGCAGTTTCTTGTTACTTCTCCTAATTCAGCCGGCAGCGCCCCCTAACTGGCCTTGAGAGCAACTGTTAACTGAGACCCCAGCCCATCTGTCACCTCCATCATGATCGAGAGTCTGGAAGTTGAAACAGACTCACCACCCCCATTCTGAGCCAGCTCTGACAGTCTTGCAGGGTGTAGACAGACAGACAGACAGACAGACAGACAGACAGACAGATGGAGAATTAAGGACTTCTCTGGCAAATGGGACACCGGCAGCTAGCCTGCACTGATGCTGCTAATGAAGCTCCCTTTTGTGATTATGTTCACACCTGGGAAATCTCGTGTGCCCACACAAGCACACGCGGCGTTAATTCACGATGATCACGAGGTGGGATTAAATTGGATGCAGTAGCGAAGAACTCGAAAACGCGCCTTTGTTATCCAAGGAGATTTCGTTTAGGGCGCACATCCCCGGAACAAAAATTATCCTGTTGAAAGTAAGATGCATTTCAAAAGGTCATTGTTGCAGAATAAAACTCTGGTGGTAGCGTCTTTTGTTCTATAATGGTCCTAGAATCCAACGTAAATATTTAAAAAACACACGCAGACCCATGGTGTAGTTTGCTTATATTCAGAAATATGTACATGCATACATATACGTATTTAAGTCCAATGTCCAAGGACATGTCTATTGGTGAGCATTTGGCTTCAGAAATGTGGTTGGCTCAAAGTAAACAGCAACATTCTGAAAACAATGTCCTTTAGTGACTGCGGCTTATGTGACCTGAGATGTTAAAGTCCTGCTTCCTGTTGAGTTCCTTTGTGACAGGAAGCTCTTCCACAGGTCACCTGCTGCTCACAGGTGGGAAGAAGCAGCTCACAGACTCTGAACCTCCAAGAGTCAGCCCCAGCCACCTGCATGCCTCCCTCAGGGACAGAAGCATTTAGGGAAATTACTCAAAGCAAGGGCTCCTACCAACGAGAGGATCTGCTGCCTCCCATCTTCCTCGACTCCGTGCTCAGAAGCAGGACCCCGATGCCTGTCTGCAGCCAGTAGGGCCACTGTTCCGATAGCACTCACACAGCCCCCCATTCATTGGGTCATTCAAAATCACTCTGTGGCAGGCACTGATGTATCAAGATGAAGCCCCCGACCTTGCTGCCTTCACAAATAATACAGAGGGAGAGAAAAAGTTCTTAGATTCCAAAATTTAAGCTGGCACCGTGCGAAGATTTACAGGAATGATCACATTTAATCCTCACACAGCAGCGAGGTAGGTTCTCTTATTATCTTCACCTTACACATGAAAAGAAATGAGGCTTCAGAGAGATGAGCAATTGGCCCGCGATGATGAAGCTGGAGGTGGTGGCAATAAGAGGAGGTCACAGTGACTCCCTAGTCTCCGTCGTTAACATGTCTCTAACGGGTATCTTAGACAAATAAAAATAAAAAAAGCATTCTCGTCCTTCACCCCAGGATAGATGCATTTATTCTTCCTTGTCTGTTTATGTTAGTATGGACTCGTGCATGGCTGTTTTACACTTTGATTTATGATCCAACACTACCTAAGTTATTGTGTTGTTTGAATTGTCCCAGCTTTGGCCAGGAGGAGACATCACAGCTGGTCCTGTACCCCTTTGACACGCTCCCATCATTGTATTCTTTCATTTATTTGAGTACTTTCTTACTTTCAGGCACTACAAGACGTCAGGGTCTCATCATCTAAATTTCATTGTTGGCTGTGTGTAAAAACTACATTAATATTATTCAGCCCTGGCTGGTGTGGCTCAGTGGATTGAACACGAGCCTGTGAACCAAAGGGTTGACGGTTCAATCCCCAGTCAGGGCACATGCCTGGGTTGCAGGCCAGGTCCCCAGTCGGGGGCATGCGAAAGGCAGCCACACATTGATGTTTCTCTTCCTCTCTTTCTCTTTCCTTTCCTCTCTCTCTAAAAATAAACAAATACAAATCTAAAAACAAATTAAAAAATATTAATCATTCGATCAGGTAGACTGTAAGCCACTATGTGTAAATTAGCTCAGATTTGTGGCTGCACATTGAGTTTTCACAGTGCTTTATTTCTGTATTTCCACCTTCCTTTTGGATGGAGTTGGCAGTCGTCTGGATTTGACCACCAACATCTGATGCTGAACTTGACCCCTGGGGCGGCACTGATTTATGATAATGGAGTTAGCTCAGTGCTTTCTGTTGCTCCCAATGAACTGATGAAATTATCAGTCTCCCGACATGACACTGACTGTGTTGTGTCCTTTGTTGCACAGGTGAAGTGAAAGAACACCAGAAGAACCTGACAGTTGTGTGCCATCTTGCAAGGTTTCTCAACCTCGGCCCTGCTGATATTTGGGGCTGGATATTTCCCTGTCCAGTCATTGTAGGGTGTTCAGCAGCATCCCTGGCCCCACCCACTAGGTGCCACTTGCACTCGCCAAGTTGTGACAACCAAAATGTCTCTGGACATTGTCCAATGCACGCCTGAGGGCAGCATCACCCCCAGTTGCAACCACGGGTCTATAATGATCACCTGAGACGTTTCTCCTGGCAGCCTTAGCACAGAAAGGAGATTCGGAAGGCTTGCGGTCAACAGCTGGGCCTTTTTACCGTGTCATCTGATCAGCTTTGATTCCCTGGGCAAGACCGAACTGGGCAAGTCTTGGCAAAGTCAACCTTCAAGGACCAACAAGGGTGGCATTTGGGTAATTTGAAAAGTTGGAAGGTTGATCGGTTTCATTCATTAAAACACTTGCACCTAAGTGGTGAGTGTTAGCTCCGCGGTCCTGGCCGATGTCCAGCCCAGGTGAGTGCAGCCTCCTTCTCTCGGTTCTCTTTCCAGTATCCACTGGGCACGTGGTGCCTGTCTTTCATTTTATACCATGTGACTAAACCATGATTGTTATCTTAGCTTCTAGTGATTAATTAGTTAGAGGATATTAATTTCTGGTTTTTTTATAATGTTAAGTTGGCAAAGCTCTGGAGGATGAGAAGGACAACCTGAGTTTCCCACTTTGGCTCTGTGGGATGGAATTGTGGAGGGAGAACATTTAAAATAGTCTTGCCAGAAGAGAAAAATTATCTAATAGTTCATACATCTGTGTAGGGCTTTCTATGATGAAGACAAGTCCCAGAGAGAGTGAGACCAAGCTGATCAAATGTCCTGCGCTTTGCTGTTTGGACACAGCTGAAGGACTGAGCATCCTTATCTGAATGGCTCCCCCCCCGCCCAACTTGCCTGTGGTCTGACACCCTGTTTATACCTGCCCCTTTAGGACACTGCCCTTCTGTGGACTTTTCTCAACCCCTGTGCCCACTTAAACTGCCAGTCCTGTATGTTACCCCCCCCCCAGAGGCCTCGTCTCTGCACAGCAACAGAGTAAAGGGTATAAACTTAGAGGGACCAACTTGTCCAGCTTTTGTCCAGGACTTTCTGGATTTTAGCACTGGGTCCCAGGAAGTCCTTCAGTCCTGGGCAAACCAGGACGGTTGGGTACCCTAACTCCTTGAAGGCAACCTCCATATCTCCTCTCGTGTGACCTCAACCCTCTCCTAACACACCTCCCAACATCTAGGTCCGGAGGTGTTTAGCACCTTAAAAAAGAAAAAAAAAAGTGAGAAACGGAAATTAACTGCAATTGTCTGACTGGCCACGAGGGGGCGCGTTCTCCCACATATCCAGGGCTGCCTGTAGAGAAAGGGAGGAAGGTTCTGGGTTAGCAGTGCTCAAGTTAAACCGCCTGAACAGTCTGAGATTGACTAAAGGGTAGAAATTTTTTAAAAGTTGGGTCAAAGTCATTTTTATGCCTTAAAAAAAGACGGAAAAAATAAACCAGTGCTTTCGAAATCGACCCTCCGGTCTGAGTACCACCAGGTTCCAGGAGCCTCATGTCCTTTATTCTTGGTCCTTACAAGGACCTTGTAAAGTGACAACTGTAAGTTAGGTGGTCAAGTCACAAATTTGGGCGAAACTTCAAAGACCACCCGCCCTCTGTCCAAAATACCGCACCACCCTATTATTTTAAAGTACCATGAAATGGGAGCGTTGCAGATTGCAGACTGTTCTTTCTGCTTGAGGCTGAGGGTGGGGGTGAGGGAAGGCGATGTGGATGGTGCCTAACAGAGACCTCAGCCCATGCCCATCGATGGGAACAGGTGTGTAGGGCATCCGTTCACAGTGCGCACGCCAGCAGGAGCCTGGGTGGGAAATGGGCCCACACGGCCCTGGAGCGATGGGGATGCAGGGAGTCCCAGCCCTTGCTACTTGCCAGCACAGCGGAGAGCAGAGGCTGTTACCGCGGTCCCACGTTAGGGAGCTCAGAGAGCAAAGCAGAAGTGACTTAGGCAGAGTTGGAGGCTATTCCGCGTGAGAACTAATCAGGGAGTCCTCAATAGAAATGTGGGGGGGAGGGCCAGGTGGGAGGCACCGGTGCCAGATGCCAAGCCACCTGTGACTGCCGCCTGCCAAAAGGAACTGGCAAAGCCAACCCCAGCTAAATTCAGAACTGAAATACCGAGAATACCCATAGGAAGGAAAAGCATCCGGTGGTCACCGTGGTTAAAGCAAAGAGAAAGGAAGAGCGTGGTGATTCTTTTAATGAGTTTAAATGTCTTCATCCTGGGGTTGGTGCAGAAGACACCCCATGTTCTAGAAAGGGTGAGGGCGGTTGGGTGAGGCGCTTCTCTTAGAAGAGAAATACTGAAATTCAGTTTGATTTAGTTTCTTCTGCTGCCGAATTTCACCCCTTGCAGATATGTTCTTGGGGTTCACTTGTCCTTTCCTCTTTCTTTTTTAATGAAATAGCTCAGCAATGGGTTTCACTATGACATAGAAAAAAATTTATTATTATTATTTTTTGGTCAGTCTCTACAGTTTTGACAGTCGCAGCTTGGGAGACCTAGTTAGCTGTCAGGAAAAGGACTCCCTCTTTGCATTACTTTAACCAAAACATTGATGGTTTTTAAAACTAGACATTGAATTACTATATTGGCCCCAGGTTATTTGACGGCCACCGAAGGAACTGAGCTAACATTTCTGAATTGCAAATAGTCCTTTCCCCACGGATGTATTTTTATCCAGAGCAATAGCCCTCTAATTCAAGCTGGAAAATGAATGAAGCCCACGGGATTTTCAGATGAGCACTTTTAAGCTGTGAAGCATTTGTAGCTTAAAAAGGGAAAACACGGCCTTCCAAGACAATCATGTCTCCAGAGAGTGTGTGGTGGCCAATGTCAAGGTGGCAGGACTGAAGAGCACCCCAAAATTTGTCAATAAACCATCAAAAGAGCCGACATGTTTACATATGTGAAGGTCTAATCGCTTCCCTGTCTGGTTAAAATTTTTTCATCAGACTCGTAAAAAGGAGCTCAGAATCCATGCTTCCGTAAGAACTGGGCTGCTGTACGGCCACCGTGCAAGGGAGGATGAGGATGTGAGGGAAAAACCTCAATTAGGGCTTTCTGATGCTAGCAGCCTCTGTATTTAATGGGGTCTTTGGAGGACGGCCAGCTCCCCAAACGTAGGTCAATGTATTTTAAATTGCATTCTAGTTCTTTGTTATATATAAAAAAATAAAACACAGCTTAAAATTAAGATAACGCTGCTCCTTCTCTCTTAAGAAGGGACCCATGTTTTGTTGCTGATAGTGAGGTTGAACCAAAAACCCAAGCACAGACCCAATGCGTTTGTTTGCTTTTGTTTTAGTAATTGCTATTTCTCTTGCAAGTGATAAATCTTACATTAGCTTTAATTTAAAAAACGAATTTATGTGCTTGTGTAATCAGCAAGTTCAGGGATACAGCTAACTTCAGGCATGGTTGGATCTAGGTGCCTGGATGATTTCGCCAAGAATGTCCCTCTTCAACTCTTGACTCTTTTTTTTTTTTAAATTTCTGAGTTCTCTTTGTTCTAGGCCTTTGTCTGTGTGGCAGCAAAGATGATCCCAAGCTGCTCCAGACTTCCATACCGTATGGCCTATGCTCTCAAAAGGACAGAGAATGTCTCTTTCAACAAAGACCCCTGCAAAAACTCCCCAAAGACAGACTGATTACAGATCCATCTTCCCAGGTCTAAACCGATCACTGTGCCCCAGAAATTCTGGACCCATCGGGCAGGCTTGGATCTGTACCGACCCCTCATACTCAGGATGGCCGGCACGTGGACCACGCTGCCTGGAAGAGGGAGGGGTTATTTCCCCCCAGAATTGAGGATGCTGTTACCAGAAGAAGCAGGGCGTGATGTCTGACGGGGGAAGACAACACATGTCTACTTCCTGCACTGGGCCAGGAATTCCTTGTGAACAGTCGGTGCCCCTGAGAACGGCAGCAAGCTCCTGGGGGCTCTCTCAGGTAGCCGGAATGTGCAGCCAGAACAGGGACCAGAAATTATGGCTGGGTCTCCCAGGAAAGTCTCTTTCCAGTGCTCCGTCCCAGGCTAACCCCACCAGCATGGCGCATGCATTCTGGAAGTTTCCGTTTTTTGCCCGGGAGGGAGCCGGGTGTGAATTCCCAGCTCCTCTGTGGTTGCTGGGGGCAGGGACAGCCTTTCTTCTTATTGTGATAAGCACCTGGACATGGTATCAAGATCATTCCCAATAATATACTGTTGAGTTATTTCTTTATTAAGTAGAGAAAATGATTGGTTCAGGGGAGCAAAGAGCACTCTTAAAGGTTGGACCATTCACACCATGGTGTGGTTGCCTTAAAAATCTGAATTTCTTGCCTGACCAGTGTGGCTCGGTGATGTCTTCCCTCAAAGCAAGGGGACGCCGGTTTGATTCCCAGTCAGAGCACATGCCTGGGTTGCAAGTTCAGTCCCTGTCCCCTGAGGGGCACGTACGGGACTGGAGACCAATTGGAGATCTACCTATGGAGACCAATCCATGTTTCTTTCCCTTTCTCCCTCCCTTTCCCTCTCTCTCTAGAAACAGATGAATGAACCCTTTAATAAAAAGAAACCCGAATTTCTTTCATTTTTTTAAAAGATTTTATTTATTTATTTTTAGAGAGAAGGGAAGGGAGGGATAAAGAAAGGGAGAGAAACAGCAATGTATGGTTGCCTCTCACATGGCTCCCACTGGGGACCGGCCTGCAGCTCAGGCATGTGCCCTGACTGGGAATCGAACCGGCAACCCTTTGGTTCGCAGCCTGCGCTCAGTCCACTGAGCTACACCAGCCAGGAGAAACCTGAATTTCTTGTATCTTCAGTGAGTTTCATCCTCAAGTAAGAGGCTCCCACCGCTGCTGGGTTATCGGCCTCATAGGGAGAGGTTTTCATTATCATCAGCTCTGAGAATTTTTTAAAATTTCCCTTTTTTATCTCCCTTGCAACTTGTAGGTTATTTCTTATTACTGTTTCGTTTTCCAGACATATGGCATTTTGTGGTCATCCTTTGTTATTAAATTCTAATTTTATTGAAATACAGCTGAAGAACATGGTCAATATGGTACATATGATCCTATTCTTTTGGAATTTATTGAAGTTTCTTTTATGACCTAATTCATGGTCTATTTTTTTGGATATTTTTTCCATATGTACTCAAAAATGTGCAGAAATGTGCAGAGAAAGATGGCGTGTTCTGCTGTGGGGGGTATAGCATGTCTGAAAAATAAAACTCGTAAATTCAAGCAGATTTGTCTATAGGAAACTGTGCACTCTCGTGTTTCTTCGTCCACAAGGCAGGGGTCACCATCCTGCCACTGCTATCCAAATGAATAACTGCAACGGGCTTTCAAAAAATAAAATGTACTAGAAGCCGGAACTCATGTAGAAGCCTTGTGTGGCTGGTTTCTTTGGCGTCTCTCCTCACCCATCCCTGCAGACTAACCTGATCTTCCTGATTTATTCCTCCTCCATTTCAGCCATGTGGATTGAATAAGACAATGTTTATACACAACACATAATAAATGCTCAAAAATGCAGTCATTTATTACTAGTCTTGCTGCTATCACTGCAGTGATTACTGCTCATTTAAATATATGTTTGTATATTTAGAATTAGTATTATTCTAAATATATACTGAAGATAAATTTCTTGAAGGCAAGGACTGTGGCTTACAGGTCTTTGAATATCCTGAAGTTACCAATATGCACATTAATTCAATTATAATTTAAGTCATTTTTTAAAAGTTATGCATCAAAATATAAACTGAATTACTCAACCTAAATGGGCTAATATTGATTTTTAAACTAAAGTTAAAATTTACATTAAAATTTAGTGTATCTAATAAAAGCCATTAAAAAGAATAACTAATGAATGTCATATAAAAATAAATATCTGGGTGAACCTGAAAAATGCTAGTTATTTGTGAAATTGACAAATACCAAGCGATAACTGAAAATGCAGCTATGACCCATAAATGCAGTGATAGTGTTCTCTGAGGAAAAGCCAAGTTAGTACAAAGAATTAGTACCATAGCTCCTAAAAATCCTGATTTCCTCCTAAGGTTTTCTACAGTGTGCTTTGTGGAATTTGATGCCTAATGCAGACTAGAAAGTAGATTCCAGAGCCTAGGACTGCATTGTCTATGGCTTCGCTCGGTATCCTATTTGGTGTTTGTAAGCAGATCTGTGGTTTCAGAGTTAAATCATTGATCTGTGAGTTCATAGAGACTCTGGTTCCGTGGTGAAAGGTGAAAGGCAGGGACAACTTGCTTTGTAGATCTTCTGAAGGTTTAGGTGCAGAGTCTGGCCTTGAAACCAACTTGAGCTCCATCTTAAGGTCATTGGATCATCACGTGACCTGTTTCTTCCTGCAAGCTGACTCCTTTTCTACTCTATGGCCACGTTACTGTAACTGCTCTCTTTTCAACTTGCTTGCCAAATTGGTGATAGGGTGAACCACTATTTCTTCTAATTAGAAAAACAGCTTCTGCAGAAATCATGTTGTCAGCCAAGGATAGCATCAGCTTCATTTTCCTGCATCCTTCCCAGGGGTTGGTTAGAATGGCAGCTGGCCTAAACCTTGGTCCTTACCAGCTCTGGTACCTGAGAAATCTTGGACATAACCTGATCCTTGAAAAAACAAAACCCTGCTTTCTGTTCTTTTTGAATTGGTATTCAAAAATTTTAAGTGTCGCATGGGATTTTCCTGCCTGGTTTCTAAATGGAAAAGAAAGTATTAGGGATAATAAATAGGCAGTTTGGTTTTGTTTCTTAAGTTTTTTTTTAAAGAGTTTTTACCTTAAAATAGTTTTTTTCCCTCTGAAATGCTGAGAGAAGCAATAAAAGTTTAATACTTTTACTTAGTTTTATGACCTTGGCAAGATCCATTTCAGCTTCAGCCTTTTCTGGCTTCTTGCTCGCCGCCAGGGTGGGGAACATTCTTCAGGCTCATATTCAGAGAGACACAATTTTTACGATGCACCAACCTCATAATCCCATTTCTCACATTTCACTGCAGAAGCATGCTTGGGTACCTGCTACAGGTAAGGCTCTGTAACCAATATAAAGGAGACAGAAATGGTATCTCTGTTTAGTGAGCAAGTTCTTACTATGTGGCAAGGATTGTGGTAAGTGCTTTATACATATCATCTCTAACTTCGTGATCCCCCCAAGAGGCAAGTATCATTATTGCTATTATAACTTTGGTATTATTATTCTTCACCAACGCCCAGAAAGGGTTAGTGACTCATCTGAGTATATGGTCGAGGTCAGGTTCAAACCCAGGAACAGCCAAGTGCAGAGTCCGAAACTGACACAAGGGCTGAACCACCTCTCCGTTTACATTTAAAAAAAAAAAATTTAGATTTTATTTATTTTTTTAGAGAGAGGAGAAGAGAGGGAGAAAGAGAGGGAGAGACATCGATTGGTTGCCTCTCACATACTCCCAACTGGGGACCGAGCCCGCCCGCCGGCAACCCAGGCATGTGCCCTCACCGGGAACAGAACTGGCCACTTTTCGGCTCACAGGCCAGCATTCAACCCACTGAGCCACACCAGCCAGGGCACCACATTTCAGTTTAAAGAGGTGAATTCACAGTCCCTACCCTCGAACAAATAATGGCCTCCTGGCTGCAGATGACATATATGAATTAACCAGATGGTGACTGTGACCATGAAGGTGCTTCAAAAAAATACACACTCCAGGGGACCCAAGGAGGGCTTCCACCTGGAGACCAGGAACGTGTTCTTGAAGAAGAAGGCTATTAGTTGCATCTAGACAGCTGGGGCCTTTACACGTCACAGGGAGGGGAGAGGACTTCCTGGAGAGCAAAAATGTCAGAGAGCTAAGTACACGATGAGCTTGAGGGAAAGCGCTCACTGTAACTCGGTCTGTCGGACAGGCAGGTGGCCGCGGATCTGGGGAGACAGCGCGAGGTGCCAGCAGAGCCCCAGAGCAGAGGACAGTGGAGATGGGAAGGGGGGCCGTGGGAGGGACCGATTTCTGCAGGCTAGGAAAGCGACTGTCAAGCCGACTGCCAGTTTGTCGCTGCCTCCCTGAAGGTTGCCTGGGTCTGGGGGAGGCAGGGACCACGGGTCAGAGAAGGTTACTCTGCCCCTTTCAGTTCAAGAGGATGGATCCAGATTTCCATATACAATTGAGATGTGGTTAGTCAGGTCTTTAACTATTTACGGGAACACAGGACAAAAAGTGGTCATCGCAGACTTGACAGAGCTGGAATGTTGGTGTTTGCAGCCCAAATCACTTCTCCTATCGGACTAAACAAGGGTAAGTGATTTGCCCAAATGAATCACCAGTTCATGAGTTTATTAATCCCGTATGCAGCATCTACTTGTGTGCGGGCCGCTGTGGCAGGAATACGTAGCCTTAGCCCCAGCCTTGAGTTGATCCGTGGTCTAGCGGGGAGGTGAGGTGTATGTGCAGGGAACGAGCATTATGTACGAGGTGGAACGTTCTGAATGTCATCCGCCGGGACGATGAGCTCTAGGGCGTGAGAGGTGGGAGGGTTTTCTTCCCCGTGTCGGGTGGGAAAGAGTGAGCAGGTTGTGAACACATGGACACACAGGAGAAGGGCCTCCCCTGAGAATTTGGGAAGAAAACCGGTAGGACAGGGACAAGGGGCAAGGGAAGGGGAAGACAGGCAGATGAAGCTGAAAGGGAACTTAATGCAATGGCCTTGACTTTCAGACAAGATAGATCGTGTCTCCACGGGCAGATTGTAAATCCCCATTCCAGGAAGGCAGGGTCAAGGTCTGTCTGGCTCCCACGGAATCCCTGAACCTTGCCCCGTGCTTAATAAATCTGTGCAGAGCGAATGAATCTGGGCTCAGTGACCCTCACTCTGACACCTGGTCAACTTACTGATGCAGGAAGCAATTTTGTCACATCTCTGGCTCCATTCATCTAAACAGGAACAGTGGGGTAAGAACAGGTGAAGATTGCAGTTGAAAGGGGCGCTGTGAGGGTAAATTACCTCAGGTCTGTTCCCACAGAAGTCTCAAGA
Organism: Micronycteris hirsuta; assembly: GCA_004026765.1. Classification (NCBI taxonomy): domain Eukaryota; kingdom Metazoa; phylum Chordata; class Mammalia; order Chiroptera; family Phyllostomidae; genus Micronycteris; species Micronycteris hirsuta. Next base: position 50,563 of record PVJI01008761.1, read on the forward strand.
GAAAGCTGTTCAGAGAAAAATAATGTTCACGTGTGCTGTTATAGTTGCATACATTTTTTTGCTTTTACACGAAATCTCATAATTTTTTCCAGTAAATGCTCTGTGTGTGCATGCTTGTGCATGCCCACGTATGTGCGCGCTGGAGCAAAACGTGTTTTCCTTCGAGGAATTTGGAAGTGCTGTAGTGCGAATGCATCCATTTCTATTGGTTGATAGTGTTCTTTAGAGATTAAACATAAGTCGTGTACGTTGTCAAGTCGTGCCGAAGCAGTCACAGAAACTTTCCCAGATCCCACGGCCTTGCTGTGTCTGTCTTTTCTTTGTTTTCATGCATCTGTTTCCCCGGGGAGAATCTTCACTCAGAAGCCCACAGCACACGCGGTAAAAAGAACACAGTGCAACCAAATGGGGAAGATTCGGCGGCCAGTACGTAGGGCTGCCCTTAAAGAGGGATCTTGCAGATCTGTGAAAAACCAAGTTTATTTACAGACGTGGCCTCTGGAACAGAAATAACTGATAGAGAAAAATAGAAGTCCACTTGACTGTAGTGCTATCTAGATTAATATTACCACAAAAGATTTAAGTACTGCCCTGACTGCTGTGGCTTAGTGGGTTGGACGTTGTCCTGCAAACCGAAAGGTCGCTGGTTCAATTCCTGGTCAGGACACAGGCCTGGGGTGCAGGCCAGAGCCTCGGTTGGGGACGTGTGAGAGGCAACCCCAAGAGAGGGAGAAAACATCCCTCTCCCTCTCTCCCTCTTTCTCCCTCCCGTCCCCTCTCTCTAAAAATAAATAAATAAAATCTTTAAAAAAAAAGAAGGCAAGTACCAATGCTACATTTCCATTAATATTAGGTATCTATCAATTGCCATTTTACAGTATTACTATATCTTTGTGGTGATTATTGTATGTATCAACTCGGAGGGTATTAAAGCAGATTGCTCTTCATAACGCAGTGGGCCTCCCCCAACGGCTGAGGGTCTGGATAGAATGAAAAGACCGGCGTCCGGGAAGAAGAGAGGCATCTTCAGCAGGCTTCCCCTGGGCGTCGCCGGTACTGTTGGCTCTGGTAGATCTCGAGCCTGCTGGCCCACCCCGTGAGATGTGTATCTCTATACTGGTGTTTCTAAGTATCTCTGTACCCCTCTAAGCTCCTATTGGTTATGTATATTACCTTCCACATCACAGATACATCTCCTGCTGGTTCTGTTTCCCTGCAGAACCCTGACACAGCCATGATGTTATTTTAACCTCAGCCCTTCACAGAACCGCTCTCGGATCTGCACTTGGTTGTCGTCCGCCAGCTTGGGGACCTTAGAAGAATCAGATGTTGGACTTTCAGGGTGTTTGGATCATTAGGAGGTCATTAAGGTACTTGTATGGAAACTTCCGTTACTTGGATTGTTTTCTCTTTTACTTTGTTTTCTTCGCCTTTTTTTAAATTTATTTATTTTTAGAGAGAGGGGAAGGGAGGGAGACAGAAAGGGAGAGAAATAGCAATGTGTGGTTGCCTCTCACATGGTCCTCACAGGGACCTTGTCTGCAACCTAGGCATGTGCCCTGACTGGGAATCGAACTGGGACCCTCTGGTTCCCAGCCTGCGCTCAATCCACTGAGCTACACCAGCCAGGGCTCTTTGCCTTTTTTTAACCCCACCACATTGAGTGCATGGGGGTCAGCCACCGATACTGTCTTGTAAATCAGGTGGAATAGAAATAAACAAGCAAGGAATTGATGACTTGTCCTTTGTATACAGGGTGGGACAGAAGTAGGTTTACAGTTGTGAGTACGTACAACACGAAGTTTATTCTTCTGTTATTATTTATTATTGTATTATTTTCCATACAAACAATTGTAAACCTGCTTTTGCCCTACCCTGTATTTTGCTCAGAAATCTCAGCAGAAGAAATTCAATGAAGCCAGAAAGGATTATTATAAGGGGATTATTAGATAATCCCCTCTCATAATACTATTTTTATGATATGCTTTTAGAATTGTAACTACTTGTTGAAATATACATTATAGACCCAGAGATTTTTTTCCTGTTGTTATCAAGTCAACTTTTGTTCTACTGTTCAGTAATCTTCTAGCTCAGGGGGAGACTATGTAATAATGTTTTAATTTAAAAAAATATTATGTTATGCCCTGGCTGGTGTGGCTCAGTGGATTGAGCATCCGCCTGCAAACCGAAAGATTACTGGTTTGATTCCCAGTCAAGACACAGGCCTGGGTTTAGAGCCAGATTCCCAGTTGGGAGTGTGTGAGGGACAAGTGATCAATATTTCTCTAGCACACAGATGTTTCTCTCCCTCTCTTTCCCTCTCCCTTCCCTTCTCTACAAAAGTAAATAAATAAATGAAATCTTAAAAAAATACTGTTATGTTGTATGCCTAAGCCAATACAATGTTATGTCAACTACATCTCAATAATATAATAATAAAGGTGATTGTTATAAAAAAAATATATGTTATAGTCTTGTCTTATAAAAATGGTGAGTTTATATTTATATATGCATAATATATTATGCATTTTATGTTATATAAATATATTTTCCTATTTCATACTAAAGATTTTATATTGTATATATTTTACACGACATATGTTTATATACAGATTTTACATATTCCTACAGGTATGTTACAGAGCAATGAGTCTGTTTTTTGTCACTGAAAGTTCTCCCTATTTCACTGCAAATGTCCAAATTCTATGGTGACATTTTAAGAAGATATAACACGAAATCTCAAGTTATATGATGTCATGACTTTCTTTGTTTTACATTTCCTCCATATGACACCTGTAATAGAAGGTGAATTGATATAATTTTTACTAAATAGTTGTTATTGTTGAAAAATGCCAAAAGTTTAAAAAACAAATATTTATAAAATGTGTTTTTTTTAGAGTGCTTCTCACAAAGTAAAGGATATCGCAACTACTCTGTTTTTAACTCAAGATACCTCCTGTTGTCAATTTCAGTTTTTAATTTTGAAACTTTCTTGCAATAATTTATATACACAATCAGAAGAATAGATTTTAGAACTAGATGAGATCTCAAGGATATGGTCTAGCTCTTTAATTTTACTATAAAATTAAATTTAGCTATAAAAATCAGGCCCAGAGATATTAGGCATCATAATGAAGGTCATACAAATTTAAAAAAAAATCTTAACCACAAATTCTTTTTTTAAAATATATATTTTAAAGATTTTATTTATTTATTTTTAGAGAGAGGGAAGGGAGGGAGGAAGAAAGAGAGAAACGTCAATTTGTTGCCTCTTGCACGCCCCCACCTGGGGAGCTGGCCTGCAACCCAGGCATGTGCCCTGACTGGGAACTAAACTGGCAACCTTTTGGTTCACAGGCCTGTGCTCAATCCACTGAGCCACACCAGCCAGGATGACCACAAATTCTTAAACAACAAACAAACAAACAAACAAACCCACTAAAATACTTTTCAAAGACTGAAGCAGATATTAAAATAAAAGAAATACAGGAGCCAATTTTACATTAAGATCCATTTGTCATTGTACTCCCTGCTACACTATTTGTTGCCTCTCCTGTTACTATAGCCATTGTATTTCATCACAGCAGCTATAAAAAGTGGTCAGGGGTACTGTGACTTGCAGTGGCACCTGAGTAAACAAGAAATGATTTATAATAATCACCTTTACGGTGGTATTATTGAGATATAATTGCCTATTGCTAATTTTAATCGTATCAGAAGAAGAGAAAGTTGAAAACACATTGCTCAGGACAGGCAGCTTTCTCACGCTCTGGTCTGCTTCTCTGACAGTAGACCAGATGCTGATGGGCATAAGAGGATGGTAATGAGGCTTCAGTCTTGCTTGCAAATTTGTTTGACATTTGCTGTCAGAGTAGAATACGTGAAAAGACTATCATTGCTATCAATATTGATATTGATGTTGCCATCTCTATGCACTGAGTTATGAAAATATATCTAGAAAGAGGCAGAGCTCCTCTCCAGTCCACATGGAGCCTGGGTTTGCTGATATTTTTAGCTCAGGTAATGGAGTGAGGAAGCGAAGCTTCAGTTTGCTCATTGGTTAGGGCTTTCAATCAGTTGTGAGCAAGCTGCCTCTTTGGCCCTGCTGAACACAGTCCTAATCTTAAAGGAAAGCTCTTCGGCATGAAGAGCACTCATTCCTAAAAATAATTGGGGGAATGATGCATTGGGGATGCAACATCCCTATTTTGGTCAATGTATTCAACCTTTGTACTAATCAGCGTTTCCTCCCCTTAATCAGAGTGCTATTGATTAGAGTCCATGAATTTTCTACGGGGGCATGAATTGGTTCTTGGAGAATACAAGATCTTAGCCAGAAAACATTTAAAAAGTCTTGTCCATACATTGTAAAAAACCAAAACAAAACATCAAAGTTTTCAAAGCCTGAAGCATATATTTTAATTAAAAAAACCGGAAGAGCTAAATTTATATTTAGAAGCCATCTTAAGTCCAGAAATAAACCCGTGCATATATGGCCAAATGATTTTCGACAAGGGTGCCAAGACCATTTAATGGGGAAAAGGCAGTCTTTTCAACAAATGATGTTAAGAAAACCTGATACCCACACACATAAGAATGAAGTTGAATCTTTACCTTATCAAGGGTCTAAACCTTGAAGGCTCTTCTAAGAGCTAAACTATGAAACTCTTAGAAGAAAACAGAGAGGAAAGCTTCATGACACTGGCTTTGGCAATGATTACTTGGAAAAGGCACCAAGAGCACAGGCAACAAAAATAAAAATAGAAAAATTGGCAACTTCAAAATTAAAAACATCTGTGCATCAAAAGACACAATCAAATGAGTCAAAAGGCAACCATAGAATAGGAAAAATATTTGCAAATCACACATCTGATAAGGGGTTTATATCTAGAACATAAAAACTTCTACAACTCAACAACAACAACGAAAAAAACAATCAACCTGATCAAAAAATAAACAATGCTCCCACAATTTACCTAAAGCAGTAATGCTTTTAGGTTACTATTTCGGGGAGTACATTCAAAGAAGAATACAGAAGGAAATAATTATGTAAATTGCAAAGTTAAGCTTCCACTCTTAATTTTTTTTAAACTTTCTGTGTTTTTGCCTGTTAAAATTTTCTGCAGTATTTTTATTTTCAATCAATGTTAAAATCATTGTCCTGGGATGAAGCTTCCTAAACCTTGGCTATAGCTTAAAAAACCCAAGAGCGATGAACTTAGGCATTTCTCCAAAAACAGTACATAAATGGCTAGAAAGTACATGAAAAGATGCTCAACATCACTATAATTAGGGAAATGCAAATCAAAATTGCAGTGAGTTACCACTTTGTTCCCAGTGGGGTGACTAAAATCAAAGAGACGGAATATAATTAAGTGTTGCTGAGGATGTGGAAAATTGGAAATCCTTGTAACAGTTGGTAGGAATGTAAAATGGTGCAGCCACTGTGGAAAACGGTATGGTAGTTCCTCAAACATTTTAAAATAGATTTACCATATGGTCCAGAAATCACACCTCTGAGGATATACCCCAAAGAACTGAAAGCAAGATCTTGAAGAGACAGTTGCGCGCCCGTGGTCGATTGCACTATTTGCAACAGCTGAAAGGTGGAGGGGGTGGTGGGGGTTACAAAGAGGGTAAGGGGAGTCCGATGCATAGTGACAGAAGGAGACTAGGCTTTGGGTGGTGAGCACACGATGGAGTGTATAGATGTTGTATTATAAAGTTGTACACCTAAATTTTATATAATGCTATTAACCGATGTTACCCCGATACATTCAATAAAAAATAAATAAAACCTAAAGAAAAGGTGGGAACAGCCCAAGCATCTATGGACAGATGAATGAATACACAAAACATGGTCGATACCTACAATGGAATATTTTTCAGCCTCAGAAAGGAGGAAAATTCTCACATGTGCTACAACCTGGATGAACCTAAGGACATCGCGCTACGTGAAATAAGCCAACTGCGACCTCACGTAGACAGAAGGTCGAGTGGTGGCTGCCCGGGGCCGGCTCGGGGGAGGACTGGGGACTTGTGTTTGAATGGGTGCAGAGTCTCAGTGCTGCGAGATGAGAAGGGCCCCGGAGGTGGATGGAGGCGGCGGCGGCACAACCATGGGCGTGTGCTTACCGCCCCTGAGCGGGTCGCTTAAATGGTGAAGATGGTGAATTCCATGTTATGTGTATTTTACTACAACGTTTTAAAATGCTGTCTGAAATCTTGCATAAAAGATTAGTTTATTACCCACCCAAATATTGCTCTTCAGTAACTACTATGGCCATAGTGTTTCCCCAGAGTGTATAGAAAGCACCGATATACATACAATATGCAAATAGATTACTGTATGCCCACGCTATCAAAATTTTATGGTGGATGAGGGCAACTAGGAATAAATGTGCAAAAAAAAAAAAAAAAGCTTCTGGGATGGGGAAGGAAATGAAAGAAAGAAGATTGAGAAATATTCCTTTTCCTTGATGAGTTCCTGTTCCGCACTCCAACTGAGCAGATAGATGTCTGACGGTGAGACTGGAAAATCAGATGCAGAATAATCTGCTGTAGGGTTTCTCAACATTTTGGTATTTGGGCCAAATAATTCTTTGTTGCGCAGGGGGCTGTGCCGGGCGTTGCAGATGTTTAGCGACCTCTGTGGCCTCTCCCGTTAGGGGCCGGAGGTACCCACCACCCTGCTACGACAACCAGATTACCTCCAGGCAGCGTGAGATGCCCACTTGGGGGCAAAATCTCACCCTGGTTGATGACCATTGCCCTACGATGAGTCAAAGTTAATCATTACTCGGCCTGTGGGTGGGTTTTGGGTAGCAGCTCAGACAGGTTGATGACAATGCTTATGAACTCGGTGCACCTGCCCCGGCAGGTATGGCAGGCGCTACCTTGGCTGGCTACTCAGTATGGCTACTTAGGGTGTTTAAATGATGACCTCTGGGATTCAGATGCCTTCTGACCCCGTTTGTGAAACTTTGGAAAGGTATCATATTTCTCTTGTAGGCCGAAGCATTTTACGATGATAAGAGAGTTTAAATTGGGGTGAAGGGGTGGAGGAGGGAAACACCGGCAAATTACATGGGAAGAAAAGTGAATTCCACGTGCGGGCCCAGAGCTCTTGCTAAGCTGTCACAGGTCATATTACCAAACAGTGCGCAGGTCTTTTATCAGTCAGCAGTGTGCCTCCCGCTGTTTGGATAATGGAGGCATGCACGATTCTGTTTTCACTCTCAGGGGTCTGAGAACATGTTTTGGAATTAAGACGTGCATGCGCAGTAATTAGATCTCAAGCGGAATGGAGTACAAGTATGTGGAAAACTGTGGGTGGAGGCTACGGAGGAATTCATAAGAAGAGAAAACAATCAACGAGCAGTTTGCTCCTACACTGGGTTGAATAATGTCTCTCCAAAGTTCATGTCCACCCGGAACCCAAGGATGTGACTTTATATGGAGAGACGGCCTGTGCCGTTATCGTTACTTAAGATGAGGTTATAGGGGAGGCGGGGAGGCGGAGAGGTTGGGGGGCGGGGGCCTTAAATTCGACAACGGGTATTCTCATAAGAAGTTCTTTCCAGAGAGACCTAGGGAAGAGGGCCACGTGAAGGTGGAGACAGATTCAGAGTGATGCGTCTACAAGCCAAGGAACGCCGAGGCAGCCGCCAGAATCTGGAAGAGTGGTACGGGGCAGACGCTCCCTCTGAGCCACCAGAAGGCACCAACCCCGCCAAACTTTGGTTTCAGACTTCCTGCCTCCGATACTGTGGGAGAATTCATTTCCCTCGCTTTAAGCCATCCAGTCTGTGGAGCGTTGCAAAAGCAGCCCTGGGAACTCGCGTAACTCCTAAGGAAGATTTCATCCAGAAGCTGGCTTCCAAGGAGAGGCGGAATTTGGATGGAGAAGGGGTGATGAGTGAATGCTAGAGCAGAAGTAAGGAGGAGGAAAACAAAGAGGAAAACGCTTCCAGAGCATAGGTGGTGCGGTAGAAGCGTGGACTCCTGTAATACCAGGTCCCCGGAGGGTGGTGAAGGTCGGGGTGGGTCGGACTGGCCAGATTGTCCACAGACACCCCTGCAAAGGGACACACAGGAGCTTCCGACCCGGGGAAACAAATGCTGGCTGGGGATTTCCTACCTCAGTGTGATCTGCATCTCCCTGTGCCTGACTTATCTTTTGTTTCTTCTCCTGTTGCTTGCTATTTCCTGCTAAAAAATATTTCCACTTAGGTCCGTGTTGCCAGCTTGTATGTTTTATTCATGCTCTCGTGGTGGAGTGTTAGTGAATTCATTCTGCCTCCGAGGGAGATAAGGACTGCGATAACTTCCCCTTGTGTTCCCTAGGACAAGACTGCATTGGCCTTGGAGCCTGTTCCACTAGAGGGTCTGAAACAGGAGTGAACGCTGCTAGACACATGCGTGGCAAATTCTGAACTTTTTAACATGTTCAGTTCTAAATAGGTGGTATAAGTGCTATGGAAAAATCTAGAAGCCATGCTCTGAATTTTCTTACAGGATGAAATACATTTATTTGGGGGGGGGTGTCTTAATTTGAATTGGTGAGAAATGTTAGCATGTGGGAGTTGGTTTTCTTTCTCTTTCTTTTTTAATGTCACATTGAAATAAAAAGTTGGTGCAAACTCCCATGGAGCACGTGGGAGGCAGAAGGATGATGTTGTAGCCTTGTATTTGGCTCTGCCATACTTTGGGGAACAAGTCCAGTCTGTTCCACTAGATCTAAGGTCTCAGAGGACGGGGTCAGGGGTGATGTCTTTGTCCCACTGGGTTCCTCCTAGTGCCAACAGCATGTGGCGCTGAGGCTGACTGGAAAGCAGTGTGGCCGGTAGACAGATCACGGACTTCGACAACGAACAAGCCTGTGAATCCTGCCCCTGTCGCTCACCAGCTGTGCCCCTCACAGTCAACAGTCGTTCTCATTGTTGTCATATTGTGATACAAGGTGCTGGCGAGACCGGGGCTCAGTGAAGTTCCCCTCCTTTCCATGCCTCGCCAGGAGACCTCACCACAGCTAAGACCCCCGATATATTTTGAGGCTGTACAAGTTTTCACAGTGAAATGAGGCAGCCCCAAATGCCCATGATGCAATAACACGCATCTTTGACCCTCAGAGCTTCTGTCTTTGAACTTCATTCACTCATTCCTAAAGAGAATCCAGAATCCAAGTATCCAATCTTCGGATTGCTGGAGGGCTCGCTCAGCATGTCACTCCATGCTTGGGGAACGGCTGGCCGAGGGATGGCGGATGGGGAGGGCGAGGTGAAGAACCTGGAAGAAGGGACCGTTGAAGGCCATCTGCAGTCATGAGGAACAGTCAGTACTTGCCAAAAGGGAAGTGATGAGTTATTTGAACAGAGTGTGACTTAATTTGAAGCAGTGTCTCTTAACCATTCAACCCTTTCCTTCTGACCATGAGATGTTTTTGCCTGACCTCCCACAGAGGGTATTTAGAACAGACTCTTTATGCAGATGTTTAACAAAAAGCAAACATTCCAATGCCCACCCCAAGTATCTCAGTTGAGAGCAGAGTCCCCTGGACCAGCTCCTGGCCCAGCCCTTAGGCCCGTGTGCGTAGAGAGTGTGGTTTCCTTGTTAAGCCTGCAGCTCACTGGAAAGCTGCATTGTCTAGGTTTAAAACCTGGTTCTGACTAAGGCAAGTTCTTTACACTTTCCTGGCCTCAGGTTCCTCAGCTGTAAAACGAGGATAGCGCTGATCACGCAAGCGTTGCTATGCAGGTGAAGACAGTTGTGTAAAATGCCCAGAATCCAAGTCAGTGGAGAATAAGAACTGTTGTCAATCCGGGAATTTTAAGTCCATTTACATTCCAGTTGGCAGACGCGTTGTAAATTCTTTAGTCTTGGTTGTAAAATCTCTTTATCTTTTTAGGAACCACGCGGTAGGTCTCCTGGCGGCTGCCCTGGGCGGGACCTCTGTGGTTTCCCTTACAGCCGTGTGCTGTCTTTTCGGTGCCCAGTGTCGTTGGTCCACACCTATTAGCTTTAATCCAGCCCCATCAGAAGAGCCGGGGAGACGACTTTTTTCTTCCCTTTAAAAATATCTACCTGGTGTTCACTACGTGCCAGACAGTTCTGGGCACTGGGATGCTGTGATGAATGATGCCTATGTTCTCTGAAATGGTTCCTCACGCCAAGATACTAAACCAGCCAGGACCTGTAGGAGACCTGCGTAGAGTGGAGTTTCATTCACGCTATAGATTTAGACAGAGTGCATTTGATACTTCCTCCCCTAATATAGAAACGGCCCATGAAATGTGAAGGAAATGTCTCATGTCCTTCCCTCATCCTCTAGCAACCTCCGTCACCTTTTCCAAGAGGCAAAGAGTGATCCTCAGCCCATCAGGCAGATTATAAACATTCATGAAATTATTGTGTTCATGATAGTTTATATCTCTTTTGGATTAATTGGATAAAATGTGTGCCATCCTGAATAGCACAGATTGAAAATATAAACATGAAAAATACACAGGTGAAAAGCACACAACGTCTGATTAGCAGGGAATTTGGAAGCACTGAGGATACACCCAGTGTGGCAGGCTAAATAGTGACCCCCAAAGATTTGCCCACGTCCTAATTCCCTTACAAAAAGAGGTTTTTGCAGATGGGATTATTTGAAGGATTTTGAGATGAGGGGATTATTCTGGATTGTTGGGTGGGCCCTGAATGTAATGGCATGCATCCTGATAAGAGGGAGGCAGAGGGAAATCTGACCACACAGAGGGGAGATGGTGATGTGAAAAGGAAGCAGAGAGAGGCTTGAAGATGTTGGCCTTGAAGGCTGGAACGACGTAGCCACAGGCCTAGGAATGCTGACAGCCACCAGAAGCTATGAGAGGCAAGGGATGGTTTTCTTCTAGAGCCTTCAGACGGAGTGTGGTCCTGCGGATGCCTTAATTGTGGCCCAGTGATACTTATTTTGGACTTCTGGTCTCTAGAACCGTGAGAGAATGCATTTCTGTGATTTGAGCCACCCCGTATGAGGTATTTTGTTACAACAGCCACAGGAAATTAATATACCCAGTCATTTCAGATGGGCAGTGGAAACAACCACTGACTGCTCTGTCAACCATCTCTTGGTGTGAAGCTTTCTAGTATACGTTCTGGTTCCCTGTGTCACTTCTAACTTAACGTTCCTTTATTTTCCTTTGCATTCTACTGAATGCCAGATGGCATGTAGCTTTCTTTGAGATTTTTGATTGGAACATCAGTGTTTTGATTGTGGGTGGGATGGTGGAGTCCCCCTGACTTTTTTTCTTTTTTTTTGCAGACACTCCAGGTGAATTTGATGCACAGACCATGTATCCCGGCAACAGTCCTGGTAAGAGGTGGAAAGGTCTGATCGGTGCTCTGCTCCACAGCAGAGTACACTGTTTTAGGGACAGGCAGGAGATCTAGGATCTCTTTCCTTGAGTAGTGGAAGACACAGGCAAATGCACGAGGGTTGAGTTCTTTTCCCATGCTCTGTGCTGACCCTGCCGCTTCTTAAGGCCTTAGTAAAATTTACTGATAATCTTCCTTTGTTCACTATACCTGACTAGGTCATTGGCTACAGCATCATCCCTTTGCAATGTATTGCTACATCATGCTTTCTTAAGCTTAAACCCTAGTTCAGCGATTCTCAACCTTTTTCACCTTAGACCACATAAACGAATTACTAGAATTCTGTGGCATACCAAAAATTTTTTTTTGCCAATCTGACAAGAATAAAAAATAGGTATAATTTTGATTCATTCACACCTGACAGCTGTTGCTGAGTAGACTGCTGGAGTTATTTTAATTTGACACTCTAAGGGAAAAGGTCAGCGCCGCTGACTAAATAGTCAGGTACTGCGTGTTTCAGAGATTCTTGCTGCACGCTGGTCGAAAATCACTACCCAGGTTACATAAATGGACTTGTGTGCACCCCGGTAAGTTTCCAAGGGGAACCTGCATCTAAACCAGTGTCTATTCGTTAGGGTGCGACTTTCCACAGAGGCCTAATGTTGCCCATTACATTGAAATTCTTTCTGATTTCCTTCGCAGGTGGTCCCTTTACCTGAAGGGCTCACGGCTTTAAATATCACCCTAAGTCACACCTCCCATCTCTCTGTCTCACCTCCAGCCTCCTTTCCAACTGCCTGCTAGCCAGCTCCTCTTGGACGCCTAGTAGACACCTCCAACTCTACTCAATTCACATCCATGAGAGCATTCTGCACCCAGGTCGTCCGTTTGTGTCCTCCTTTGTGAATAAATTCCAAAAGGACTTATTTACATAGGAGGTGTCATGTGCTGTGCCAGAGCCACAACCCGGCAGGCAATAAATACAGCTGCATCTGCCCTCTTGAGACGAGCAAAGAATGGGGTTGATGGTACTTAGTGATGAACCCATTTTGCTTCCTCTCCGCCTTTTATGAAAGGCTGTGGATTCTTGTTGTCTTTCAATCGGGCAGAATCCCAAGCCTTCGGTGCGGTCAGACCGGCTGGCCGCTGGGGTGTTCTTCCAGAGGCGCCGCCGTGGGCTCCACGGAGTCCTGCGAGGACCGGCCCCGCCAGCGCGAGTCGTCGAGGGGCGCGCGACCCGAGGCCTTTTTCCTTGCTCGGCCGGACTGGGCCATCGGGCGGGCCGCGCTTCGGGGCGCGGGCGGCCGGGTCCCCACGACGGCGCGCGTGGTGCAGGCTCTCGAGGCCGCGGCCGGCGCCGCCCGACGTCACTTCCGACCGGGGCCAAGATGGCGGCGCCGCGACCGCGGGCGCCGGGGCGTGCGGAGGGGTGGCGGCGACGAGGGCGGCGGCTCTCGGCGCTCTGAGGCGCGGGGGCGGTGGGCGCAGGTAAGAGGCTACCGGGACGGGCGACTTCCGGGACGGCGGTGGGCGCGGTGGCGGGACCCTCGTCCCTGCCCGCGAGGCAGCGGCGGCGGCGGCCGCGGCGGCGACACGCCGGGGACCCGGGCGCCCAGGGCCGGGCGGGCGGACGCGCCCACCCCGAGGTCCGGGCGTCCCGCGCCGGCGGGAGTCCCCGAACAAGGAGCGGCCCGCCGGCGGCCGGGGCCCCTCGCTGCGGCGCCCCAGCACCCCGGCCCGCCCTGGGGCCAGCGGCGGCGAAGTTGCGGGTTCGCTTTGTCGCCGTTGGTTTGCCGCGCGCCCGGCGAGGGGGACGCGGAGGGCTGCGGTGCGGCGGCGCGGGGCGGCGGCGGCGGCACGTCCCCCCGGAGGAGGCTCACGCGGGGTCCCAGGGCCGTTCCAGTTGCGATCGTTTTGCTGCTTTTCTTTTGTGTGCAAACCGAGCGTGTCTTTCACACTTGCAGCCTTAATTTGCGTCTTGCGCCTTTGTGTTTGCCAAATAGTTTTTGTGCGGTTCTAACCTGGAAATTGTGTCCCTTCCTATTCCTGTCCTAGACCCACCGGCGTTGTTTATTTTTAACACACTCGCATTTGTAGATTTTTTTGTTGTTGTTGTTGCTGTTGTTGAAGATATTCACGAGCCTAATTTTGATGGTTTCAAGGGAGACGTGGAGGGGCCCTAACAGGTCAGGGTTTGTTCCCCAACCGCCGTGGTTCCTTCCAACCCACGCGGGGACCGCCGAGCCATGGCTGGCCACCTCGTGTCACGGGCGACCTGCGGGACCGACCACACAGCTCAGCGGGAAGCCCACGTTCCGCCTTCACGACGCAGCTGTGTGAATTCCCCGCCGAGGACACCCACGCTGGCCCTCATCTTCATTCAGTGTTGTTGGAGGGTTTGATTGGATTTTAGAAATGGAACGCCTTTCGGTGACTCCCAGTAGGTCCTTAGATCCCTTAAATCAGACACTAAAATGGTCCTACCCAGAACGCGACTAAAATATATCTTTTTAGGTTTTTTTTGGCTACAGGCTTATTGTTAAAAGCAACCCCAGCGTTTTACGACTCAACGATTCTCTTAGGCATCATCATATCATTTGGACGTCCAAGCGTTGGGAACATTTAGGCCTTTACATTTTTTAACGTTAGGAAATGAATATTGAGGAGGAAGTGAGACACACGATCACATGGCCTCCTTTGGTAGGGTTCTGGTTTTAACATGGCATACCGCTGCCCCGTCTTTCTCTAGAAGCTTCCTCACAGACACCGAGGGGACCTGGAACGATGACCACAGCCAAGCCCCTCATTTCGGGCTGTGGCGGCTGAGATCGAAAGTCCCAGCGGGACGAAGTTTGGCTCGCAGCTTGTGGTATTCCAGCCTCTTTCTTACATCTTTTTTGATTTGATGTGAAAAGTTAATACGTTTGATGTGTTTAGAAAAGCGCCAGGCGCATAATAATAACGCCCAGTAAAGGTTCGCTTTTGTTGACTCCGAAGCTGGTTTCTTTAATTTGAAAAGTTGGCATATTCGGATTTTTTCTTTTTTGTAGACAGCTCCTAAAACATTACCGTTTAAATTTGTAACGAGGTGTTAGTTTTGCACGTACAAAACATTGCAAAAGATTCTCACCGTGGAACAGTTAGAAAATAGAGAGGCACAGAGGAGGAGGAGAAACTCCACACTCCTCAGATGGCCGCTGAAGGCACTGTGTCCCTTGGTGTGCATGTGTGTGTATTTCTCGTGTAAACTTACTCACTAATGTGTATTTCTGTCTTACACAGGGTTGCTACCATGTTGTCTGCATTGTTTGTAAACTCCTCCTGTAAGACCTTGTGAACGTATATCCGTGCCATTAAGGTTTCTTCTGTATGAATTTAATGGTCACGTGATATATGAATGAGCCATGATTTATTTATCAATTCCATATCGATTAGTAAGGTTTCTGTAGCCTGAGATTTTCTTTTCATTAAGATTTGTTTAACAGACTTTTCTGTTGTGAATTTTAAATTTCTGTAATCTTCCAAGAGATGTGAAAATATACATTCTGTTCTTTAGCCTCTAACAATGTGTGTTCCCTGCCAGGGCAGTGGGCTGCAGCCCCGTCCCTTCTCCCCGAGCTGGGTCTGTGCCGTTACACGCACAGATCCGCACGCTCGTTCTTTTGATGATTCTTTGACGTTAGATGTTTTATTTATTCACGCAACTGTTTCTTTAAGCTGCCGATCTCTTTTCAAGTTCCAGATCTGATTGACAGACCTTTGAAGTCCTGTTAAATCATAGACTTTCCAGGATGGAAAGCACCTTAGGGTTATTTACTATTTTCGTCTCTTCGATTTACTTTTCATGCTATTTTTAAATACTTACTCAGGGGAAAAATAAAAAACCCCCAAACTTGGCTGTCACCAGAAAATGCCATAGTGGGGAGTGAAAAGGGACAGCAGGGGAAAGTTGTCAAACTTACATGGCCATCCAGGGAGTTTCCAGATGACAGGGACATTACCTGACATTCGTCACTGCTGATAGTGCCGCTGTGCGTGCAGTGCTGTGCAGGTTGCCTGGTGCCCGTCAGCTGTGCTGTTGCCCTTCCCAGCATTTGGTTAAAGGTCTGGGCTGGGGTTCTGGCTCCTTTTGAAGTTAAAAGTTTATGGTTAGAGCCATAAAAATCATCTTTGCAGAGCGGCTGCAAGCTGTGGGCTCCGTTACTGAAAGCAGTGCTGAGGTTCCATGAAAGCAGGGTTTCCTAACTTCGGCACTGTCGACCCTTTGGGCTGCGTAATTCCGTGGTAGGCACTGTCCTGTGCATTGTAGGGTGTTTAGCTGCACCCCTGGCCCCTGCTCATGAGATGCCAGCAACACACCCCCTGAGTCAGGACAGCTGATAAAAGTCTCCAGACATTGCCAGAGATGCCCCTGGGGGGCAAAATCACCCCAGTTCTCAGCTGCTGCAGTAAAGGAAAGCCCATCTAACTGGATGGTAGTATCACTGACGCAGTTTATGGGAAACTCAGAATTGACTGCATGGCTGACAGGAAGCCCACCTGGAAGACGGGGAAAGGACTTAGTGGCCTGTGAAGTTCCCTCCTGTGTTTGGTTTGATGACTGACTTGGTCACTCTCAGCGGCTCTGCTTTGGCGTCCCTTTCGTTGCGGGGGATGAAGCAATGGGAGGTAACGTGGGGACTCTGACACGGGGTCAGCCTCCCCACTATGTAGATTAAACATTAGGAAGTTTAAATGCATTTGCGTAGAGTCGATGCACCGTGAACAATGTGAGCTGGCAGTCTGGTGTACGGAATAGCACCGAAGCAGCTGTCTTTTTCTCAGAAAAGGAGACTTATTGGAGCACCCCGTTGAAGATCGATGGTAGGAACCAAACTAGTTTTTCTAATAAAATCTCTTTCTTCTTTTTTTAAAACATCCAGTTCAGAGGCGCCAGAGATGATGGGTTTACTTTGAGGAGATGAGGTTTTCTTATGAAGTGCTCATGTAACTTTAACTCACTACTTTATGTTGTAAAGATCGCTTACTGAGCTTCATGGTGAACGGGCGTCATTAATGCAACTTTCCCCTGGTGGAAAAAGTGTCATTGTCACATCTTTATTTGTAGACCTTAAGAGCATGGATAGTGTAGATTGAGTTTAAATGTGGCGTAAGCACTCTTTACTTTTGTTAGAACTTAATGATAAGTAAAGCATAATGAAAGAGCTATATCATAGGACTATTTGCTAATGGGGCGGCTTTCTGAAATACAGAATATCTGCATAATTTCACTGGAATGAATGCATGTGTCATTTCAATATTCTGTCTTAAAGAGAGTGCCTTAGATTTCCCACCCCCACCTCCCTGAGGCATGGGTGTTACTGTGCGTAGTGAATCTGGTTCATTTGGAGTGAAATACGCTTACAGTATTTTTCCCGGTACTGTCTAGTATTTCTTCGTAGAGCCTTGGTTCATGTCATGCCTGTGCTGTGTTTTCATTTATTAGTCCTTCGGAACATGCACTAAAGGGGATTTCACTGAACAGCGTACACGTTTGCCAGCCATTTTGGTGAAAAGAGTATTTTGTTGCTCTGCAATAAATCATATGATGGGCTTTGCTTTGAAAGAGCTAAATTATTTCTTGGCACAGCTTGCCTGAAACGTGTAAAGCTAAGTGCGACTGTTAGTTTGATTGCCGTGGGCTGCCTTAATCTCTGGTGGGGAAGTTCTGTGGCATTTTCAACTAATTTAAATGATGCCAAAGAAATGTAAAAAGTTTTGAGATTCACCAAACACTAAACAACATAAGTCAGTGTGAATCCGGTACATTTCCCAAGACCTTATGAAGACAATATAAATTAGGCATCATCTGGAGTATAAAAATGACATTCTAAATGTTTCGTGCTCTGTGAGGCTTATTTTACGGACTTTGCCATAATTCTGAAAGGCCTACTTTGAAAGTCCATCTGAGAGTAGGAGTTTTTAAAAGGAGGGCTCTTGGGGTGAATGTAGATTATTAATGGTGAAGCTCTGGTACCTCCTGTTAGAGACCACTGAGCAGGGCCGCTCACCTGTTTGGGGAGATGAACCCTGGGTCTGTGCGGTCCCCTTGGTGCCTGCGCCAAGCCGGACCTCAGGGTAGGGAGTGAACCAGGCACAGAGGGAGCCCTGAGACCCTCGTTTCCGGCGGTGGAGGGGGGAGCTCAGCTGTCCTCTGGCCTCTTCCTCTTTGTGAAATGGGGACAGAGATCATTTCTTTCTTTCACTGGGATGTTTTGAGATGAATGGATAAAGAAAATGCAAGCAGTTTGAGATCCTTTAGGTTTTTCGAAAACATTCATAGCTTTTTTCTTAGGAATGTCTCCTAATACAATAGATATTGAGGGGTAACTGAGAGAAACTCTTCCAAGTTCTCTCTGAGGCCTTCTGTTTTGGCCTAACCCCCCCCCCCCCACCTGCTGAACATGGGGGAGGGGTACCTTTTTTCCCAGCCCCTTCCATACCTTTCACTAGGCCAGATCCTTTGCTTCTATTCTTCTCTCTGGATATTCCTTCCCCTGGTGATTTCCTCCGCCCCTGGGTACCTCCTTACCTCCTTGTGGCCAAACACTTGTAAATCTCCACCCCCAGCCTGGAGGGCAGGGAGGTCAGTGCTGGGGGCCTCCCCCCGCCATTTGAAGGATGCAGCTTTCTGTGTGGGTGTCTGGGCTCCCCTCACAGTCTCTAAAACAGAGCTCATCACCTTCCACTTAACCCCTACTCCTGGCTGCGCTGCCCTTAAAATGCACTCATCCTTTCTGTCGGTCCCAGCATGCCCTGTGCACTCGTCCTCACTGTCCTCTTCTACCTCCTGCTGTGCTGGAGGACACGTCCTGTGGCTGCCTCCTTCCCACCCGTCCTCCCTCTCCCCTGTCGATTTAATCTCCCTGAACTGCCAGACATGGTTTGGTTTGCACCCCCCCCTCCCCCGGCCCGCAGTCTGAAACAGCTCCTGGCTCCCTGTTGCCCGTCCCAGGCGGCCAGAGCTGCCCTCCTGATGGGCAGTCCCGAAACCAGGTCTTCCCCGGCCTCCGGCCTGCATGTGTCCATGGGCTTTGCCTTTGACTCCTCTTCCGTCCTTGGCTAAAGGCCCTCGGGGCTTTGGAGTGGGG
>PVJI01008762.1:0-16214 GCA_004026765.1 Micronycteris hirsuta
AAAAAAAAAAAGAAAACTGAACAAATTACCAATATCAGGATTAAAACAGAGGCTATCACTAAAGAACCTACAGATATCAAAGTAATAATAGTGACAATAAGGGAATAAAGGAATACTCTAAACATAAAAAGTTGACATATTAGATAAATCAACCAATTCATTAAAAAACACAAACTACCACATTTCACCCATATTAAATAGATAATTTAAATAGCCTTGCAACTATTAAGGATATTGAATTTATAAATTCTTAGATTCTTGAAAAAGTCTCCAGACAGTTTTCCTGGAGAATTCTGTCAAACATTTAAAGAAGCATTAACACCAATTCTAAACAATCTTTTCCAGAAAATAGAAGACATAATTCTCCATTCCCTTTATGATGCTAATATTACACTGATACCAAAACCAGAAAATAAGAGTAAAAACAAACAAAAACACAACCTACAAAGCAATGTCTCTTATTAACACAGATCAAAAAACCCTTAACAAAGTACGACCCAACAAGACTGAGCAATATATACAAAGAGTATACACCATGACCAAACAGGGTTGACTCCAAGGGTGCAAACAGACTCAATTCACCATATTAATGTCTAAGGAAAAAAAATCACATGATCAGTAAACAGATGTAGAAAAGCATTTGACAAAATCCAATACCAAATCATGATAAGAACGCTCAAAACTGTGGCTATTTCAACTTGACAGCATCTGCAAACACGCAGCAGCTAACATGCACCTGTTAACGACCGAGTGAGCCGCCCCTAAGGTGGGACACAGGAGAAACAGGACCAGCATGTCTGCTCTCGCTCCTCTCGCTCAACACTGTTGGGATACACGGTACAATAAACAGTGCGACAAAAGTAAAAGGCATATGAATTAGAACTGAAAAATACAACTGTCCTTATTTGCAGATGACAAATAATGTCTATACAGAAAACCCTATGGAATCTAATAACAGTAAAAAATAATTCCTAGGACTAATGAATGAGCGCAGCAAGGTCGGAGTAAAGATAAACATCCAAAATTCGAGTCTATTTAGGAGCAATGAAAACACAGACACTGAATTATTATAAAATTTAAAATTGCTCAAAAAAATCAAATACTTAGGTATAAATCTAATAAAATATGTACAGAGCCTATGCTGAAAAGTACAGAACTGATGAAAGAAATCAAAGATCAAAATAAACCGAGAGACATACCAAATTCCTAGATTAGAAGACTCAACATGGAAAAGATGTCGATTCTCTTCTAAACAGTACAGAGGTTTAATATAATTCCTATTAAAATCTCAGCAAGATTTTTGATAAATATAGACAAGACTACTCTGAAATTTATATAAAAAAGGCAAAGGAACTACAGACAAGCTAAAAACTTCTCTGAAAAGAAAAATAAACTGGGAGAAATCCGTCTACTCAATTTCAAGATTTAGAGAGCTACATTAATCAAAGCGGTGGTATTGTGGAGAGAGAAACACAATAAATGAACCCAGAAATGGACCAACACAAATATGCTCAAGTGCATTTTCACAAAACTGCAAAAGCCATCGAAGGAGGAAAGACAACTTTTTCAACAAAAATATAAATTGGGGGGAGGTATGAAAAAAAATCTTGGGATCTGAAGCTAGGCAAAGGCAAAGAGTTCTTCTTAGACCTAAAACTAAAAACACAATCCATTAATAAAACTAATCAATGGACTTCATTAAAATGTAAAACTTTTGCTTTGCGAAAGGCTGTTGAGGATAAAAAGGTACTGATTGGGAGAAAGCATTTGCAATGCACGCATCTAACAAAGGACTAGTGTCTAGATTATATAAAGAACTCTCAAAAGTAAAAAGCAATCCAATTAGAACATGGGCAAAAAACATGAAGAGCCCTGGCTGGTGTGGCTCAGTGGATTGAGTGAAGGCCTGTGAACCAAATGGTCACTGGTTCGATTCCCAGTCAGGGCACATGCCTGGGTTGCAGGCCAGGTCCTCAGTAGGGGATACGCGAGAGGCAACCACACACTGATGTTTCTCTCCTTCTCTTCCCCTTTCTCTAAAAATAAATAAATATAATCTTAAAAAAAAAAAAAAGAAGAGACATTTTAATGAAGAGTATAAATAGGCAAAAGGCACAAAAAAAGGTGTGCAACATCTTTAACCATTAGAAAAATGCAATTAAAAACTACAATGAGATATGATACACTTGTCAGAATGACAAATTAAAAATAGCAACAAAATCATAAAATCTGGTAATGGATATAGAAAATCTGGACCATTGACAGATTGCTAGTGGGAATATAAAATAGTATAGCCCTTCTGGAAACCAGTTTAGTGAACTTAGTTTTTAGAGTCTTTAAAAAATTAAACATAATCACCATACAACCCAGCAACTGTACTTGTGAACACATTTATCTCAGAAGACCGAAACTTATATTCACATAAAAACCTATCCATGAATGTTTAACAGCTTTATTATAATAGCCAAAATCTGGGAACACACCAGATGCTGTTTATGAGCGAAGTTAAACCATGATATGTCTCTATCGTAAAATACTAAATTAAAAGAAACAAACTACTGATATCTAAAATAACCTGAATGAATCTCCAGAGACTCATGCTGAGTGAAAACACCAGCCCCAAAAGGTAACATACTGTATGATTCAATTTATATAACATTCTTTAAATACTCAGGCTACTCTCCTGAATTTTTTTTCTTTTACTGATTCTAGAGAGAAGAGAAGGGAGAAAAGGAGAGAAACATCAACAGGTTGCCCCCTGCATGCGTCCCAACTGGGGACTGAACCCACAACCCAGGCATGTGCCCTGACCTGGAATCAAACCAGCAACCTTACGGTTTGCAGGATGACGCCCAACCGAGCCACGCAGCCAGGGCTACATAACGACAAAATACAGAAAGGGGGACCAGATCAGTGGTTGCCAGGGGTTAAAGAAGAGGAGAAGGGGGAATGGATGGGAGGAGAATGGCTGGTCTACAAAAGGACAACATGAGGGATCCCTGTTGAGATGGAAACACTCTGAATCTTGGCTGTGTCAATATTCTGTTTGTGATACTGCATTACAGTTTTGCACGAGGTTGTCCCTGGGGGAAACTGGGTAAAGGGTATGTGGAATCTCTATTATTTCTTACAAGTGCATGTGAAGCAGCAATTACTCTCTCAGTAAAATTTAATGAAAACATATATCTGTATGTATTTTAATTAAAACCCTGCTCTTATATACTTTACGTTTTATAGATCATGAACAAATACATATAGTGCCAGGTAGAGACAGACGCTAGGAAGGAGAATGAAGCAGGGTAAGGGGCTGAGAGAGGAAAAGGGGTCGTCACGTAGGAGAGCGGTCACTTGGGTAAACACTGTCATGAAACTGAAACTAAGACATTCAATAACCAATTTCAGTTATTAGCAAAGATTTCAAAAGCAGAAATGAAGAATCAACTAATGACCTTCTCTCCCCATTCTAATTTAACTTATGCGCCATACAAATATTTTAAGAAATTAATTTATAACATGGTACTAACTCTTCTCAGGCATCTTTAATAGTTTGTTTTATCATTTACGATATCAACTCCACTTTAGCGAAACATGAAACCACAGTCTTCCAAGCATGCTGCCGTCCCTACCTATGGAAAAAAGACTGATGTACAAGAAGGTAAGCACACCCGCAGAGCTGAGCAGCCGGGATGCCAGAAACGAGGGGTCTTACATCACTATCATATTAGTATGATAATGTAAGGAAATATTCAAATTCTTTTCACTGGAGTCCCCTCCCCACACTGAAACTACACAGTGGTATGGGAGGAGCCTATAAAAATGCCTTCTATGTATACATAAAGCCTATAGCACTGACTCTTTTGCCCTACTATGAAAATTAACACTAATTACCACCTGCATAACCTGGAGGTAACGGCAGACACTTCTGCCCTTAGAGTAGAACAGAACAGCCTACCTTGAATTTCTCCCTGAGGATCTTTGTAATACCACTTCTGCATGGCTTCGTGCATCAATGGAACTGAGACGCCCTTAGCTCTGTGCTCTTGCAGTTTCGATGCCAGTCTCTCATCATCCAGTGCACTGTCTTGGAGATAAGCCACCATCTTCTCAGCTTGCTAACAGAAAAACAAAAAATGGAAACATAGGATCCTAAATTAACACTTGTACACATAAATATGCCTGCGTCTTTGGGACATTTGATCTGTGAAAGACATGCAAGGAACACAGCAGGCGACGATTTAATTTTCCCATCAATGCCATGGAGCAGGCACCGTCCCCATTTTACAGAGTGGTGAAAATTATTAAGCAAACTGAACTAAAATTACAACACAAACCGGTATGGATCAAAGCCCAGGCTTCTAATCAACAAACTAGTAAGAGTACTTTTTAAAATCTGTAAGCCATTGGTCAATCCTAAATCATATTAAACTAAACCTGTAAAAGCATGTGTGTTAACAGAACAGAAGGGTCAACGAATACAATTACCAGTCAAACCTTTTGCAAGCTGCACTGACATCGCCCCTTCCTTCCCTTATTCAGCATTTCCCACCTGAGAGAATTTCTTTAGAAAGCAAGCTACCCTTTACTTTGCACCTAAACAACAGTATATACAATCTTAGGAAAGTCTAGGACATGAATAAGATGCTAATATCCTGGGAGTTTGACTATTTTCCCTGTTATACTTTAGGCAAAATATACAGACACACACACAGTACCGATCCACAGCTGCTTGTTTTAGCCATTTTTGGCATTCCATTAATTTCCAAAGAAAAAAGAAAAAAGAAAAGCAAACAGCTAAAGGCAACCTCAGAAGAGCAAAAAATAACCTGACATAATAACTACTACATAGCAGAAACTTATAAGCATGAACTGATTTAAAAGACAATTACTCATACAAATAAATATTAGACAAACAAACAACTTTTCCAGTACATAAAATCTGGAGCACAAACTTCCTAGTTTTGAATATTCATTGAATGCTTTCCAATGTTTATGGCAGTTTGAGAGGAGAAAAAGGAATGACATGATTTTTACCTGCTCCAAATGTTTGAGACCCTCTTCATCATCTGGCTCCGAGGAGACACTGCCCATGCCAGGGGCACCCACACCCGGCGTTTCCACTGGCCGGAGGGCAGGACTTGGACTGGGAAGAGGAGATGGGAGAATGAGGAGGGGAGAGGCTGTATCTGAAGGGATCTGAGACAGGGGCTGCTGGACGTCAGGAACCATTTCTGGAAGGGAAAAAGATGGAGACAGATGAAAACCCTTTCAATACAGGGAACCTCAGGAAGGAGAAGTCTGTACTGTCAAGCCGAGCAGCCTGCTAACGGGGCTTGGCAGAAACGTGAGCTGTGCCGCGAACACGGCAGCTACCTCTGGAGAAGTACAGGACTTCTCCCTGGTGACAGAAGTGCCTCCACAGTGTGGCAAAACGGAAGGGTCAACAGGTGGCCAGAAGTGCCTTCTGCAGTGCCTACCTGTGTCACTGGAGCAGCTACCCAATGGTTTTGGGTCTGCTTCCTGAAAACAAACGGAGTCAGCCTAATCCCTTCTTTACACCACGTCTCCAAATAGTAGAGAGAGTTAACAAAGCACTGAGAATCTTCTCAGAGATGGCACATCTCATCACCAAAACCTTTACTAAAAATATCTGTAATTAGCCCTGGCTGGTGTAGCTCAGTGGATTGAGTGCAGGCTGGGAACCAGAGGGTCCCGGTTTGATTCCCAGTCAGGGCACATGCCTGGGTTGCGGGGCAGGTCCCCAGTGAGGGCCATGTGAGAGGCAACCATACATTGCTGTTTCTCTCCCTCTGTCTCCCTCCCTTCCCCTCTCTCTAAAATAAATAAATAAAATCTTTAAAAAAGAAAATTAAATTAAATTAAAATATCTGTAATTATCTGGATGAGCACCTTTTCAAGTCATAATTAATATAAATAACACACTACATTTTGCAAGCTAATGAAGAACACTTGGAGTCTACCTGTAAAGTGCAGGTTCTTCTCTATGAGGACAAAGACTGAAAAGAGGTTCTGTGTTGGTTCCTATTTCTAACCTCCCACTATGCAGGCTCATAAGAAGGAAAGGGGGGCAAACTAATTAGACACAGTCACGGTTTCCCTTTGAAACCTTGTTTGTTCAACTACAGACAGCTTCTCTAAATTCCTGTTTCTCTCACTTCCTCCCACACCAAACTTTTTAAAAGGACAGTCTCTATAAGCTGTGTCTACTTCACCACCATCCACACCTGCTACACTGTGCCTTCCACTCACACCGGTGCCAGTAAAGCTTTTCTCCCAAAGATGAGCAGTGACCTAAAGTCCCCAAATCCAATACTGTCCTCATCCTCCAACCTCTGAAGTAGCACCTGACATTATCTACCCTTCTCCAAGCTGGAAACAGTCTCCTTCCTTCATTTTCCTGTACTCTACACTTGCCTCTGAAGACTTTTTTCTGGCTCCTCTTACCTATCTAAAAATCGGAATCGCCCAAGGTCCTGTTCTCAGTCCGCTTTTCTTTTCGCCCCTAACAAGTGCGTGTAAATGTTACACTTTCACTCGCTCTCTGGCCCCAACCTGTTCTCATCTCAGTCCCTTACTTACAACAGCTCTCCGGCCATCTCTACCTAATTTCTCATCAATGCCTCAGAATCAATGTTTAGAACTGACTCTATTCTCTCCCCTTCCCAATGTGCTCCTCGACTTCTACTCTTTTTCTACTAATGGTAGCATTACCCTCTCCAGGCACCTCACTCACCTCTGACTCTTCCCTTTCCTTCGCCCTGATATGCAAGCAATGACTACGTCCTGCCAGTTTCCACTCTGACATCTCATCTGCCACCACCTCCCTTTACAGGTGCACTGCCTCCATCACAATGACTACTTGGGAGCCCAGCAGGCCACATGCACCAAGCTGTCACCATAACAACCCACCCTACACACGGGGGTCAAATCTACGTTCCAACATGCTTCCCACCATTCTTTCACACCTCATGCTTCATCTAAATAAAAACAGGAGCTGATTCCTGTCCATGCCCGATCAGTCCCACCTGCTCGCTTCAGCTTCCACCGCTGCCTAGAAACAGAATGCCCTCTCCCAATTCGTCCAGCTACTCACCTCCAAGTTCTGCTTATTATTCCAAGACAAACTCAAAGACACTTCCTTCCTGAAGCACTCCAGGAGTCTGCCAATCATAAATTCACACAGCTCCTTTTTGCCCCAGATTACTGATATGCACATGCTTTATGTCCTAAATCCAGAGTTTCAATCTTTAATGCACATCTCTCTCTAAAATACACATGTATTTTGAGACAGCTTTCTCAAAAATACACATTTTGATCCCATCCTAAAATTTCAGAATGTACAAGTCTCACAAGTGCCTGATAGACACAGTAGAGATGCAAATACTTGAATCCATTCATTCAGCTTTGTTCTAGACACTAAAAAAAAAATCCTTGGTTCAAGACCTCAAAATATTAGTTTATTGGGCAAAAGAGATATACAGACCTGTACAGTATTACATTGCTATTTTAGAAAAGCTATTTAAGAAACAAGACACCTAACCTAGCTTGGGCAGGTGGGGTGGGAGAGAGTGTCAGGCGCAGAGAGCACAGGGTGCCAACAGCACACAGAGGCGAGAGGACCAGGCGCCTCTCAGGACCGACCAGACCGTGCGGGTGGGGGGAGAACAAAGGAGAGGGACTGGCGCTGCGACTGCACGGGGGGCCATGTTAAAAGGTGTAGATTTTTATGGTGAATGAATCAATTAACCCTTCAACACCAGGCCTCACAATGTCACTTTTGAGTATGTATAAGAACCATGGAAACAAACACTGATGTTGCCTACTAAGGTACACGAGCAGCTCAGAACCACCAGAGCAGCACTGGAGGAGACCAACGCTAAGCTGACAGCACAGCCAAGGCGCCTGGGACGCCACAGAGGCATCCACGCTCTTTCTGGTCTCTTTTGAACAGTGGCATTGTGGTGTGTCCTCTGCGCACAGAAAGGAAGGTACATGTCTGATAGGAAAATCCAACTGCTGCAGAGGATCACGCACCTAGTTTGCTTGTGGTCTCAGGGTGGGTAAGTCATAAAACCCTAGGAAGTGAGACTCCCGAGCTCCACCTTGCCGCCTCTAACTCTGTTCTGTTGAATTCTGGGATGGACACACATATGGGAAGCAAAGTCTGACTAGGTTTACCAGTAAAATAACCTTTTCTGATAATCTACCCTTAGAGGCAGTTCTAGGAGGTATAAACAGAAGCCTGTCTTACCAGTCAGTGATTATGGCCCCAGCAAAACCTTACTTTAGCTTGAAGACTATCACATATACATACCGTCCCCTCTGCTGGGTGCTTTGGTTGGCAAACTATTTTCCATCCTACTCTCTTCTTCGGCTTTTTCTGTTTGCTCAGTTTTGGGCTCCTCTTTCCTCTCAAACTGTGGTGTTTCTTGAGGCAGATGGTCTGAAGGAGTACCTGGTCTAGCAGATGATGTTAAGGTTTGAGGTGTTTCCTCACTAGCTTCTGTAACATGAAGTAATCTTTAATTAACAATTTAGGAAAATTGTGATTCAACAGAAAAAAAGGCAAAGACAAAATGGCACCGTACCAACTCCTATCCTGTCCATCTTTTCTCCCTCTTTCTTATTTGTCTTATCAGGCTCTTTGGCTTCTTCGTTATGGCTGCACTCCGAGTCGGAGCACCCCTCCCCTTCCTCCACAGGCCGGAAGTCCATCTCCTGCTCTTCTGGAATAGGTTCTTTCTGGACTTTCTGTGGGGGAACAACAAAGGTCAACAGCGCACCTGGACTTGGCAGAAGGCCAGTGCCTGTCACGACATTTAAAGCCAACTCCCCACCTTCAGGGAGAGGAACGCTCCAGAAGAGTCAAAGGTGCCCATCTCCTCCTCGGCGTCCTCCAAGCACCACTCGGGCAGGCTGTCCCTGTCATCGTCGACGCTGCCACTGCCCGTGCGCACCCTTCGGTAGCCCCGCTCATCATCCCGGTCTCGAAAATCAAACTCGAACCTTCGCCGCCGTTCCATGTGCTCCCGCCAGCCTGCAGAACGAGGGCCATCTGGGGTCAGGAGGAGGACACACACCTTAGAGAAGCTTTGTGACAGCATTGGAAAAAGAAAACGATGGACAGGAAATAAAGGAGAAAACGACGACTGAAAGCAAATTCAAATGGACCAACCCACTACACAGAAAACTAGTCAAATTACACGAAGTTCAGGGGCTGGCATATGCACCGTCACAGTGGTTATCTTCATTAAGTTCTGAGCCTCAACAGACTCTAAAGCTTTTAAAGACACACTGAAAACAAGTCACTTTTAAAGGGCACTTTATTCAAAGCATGTACTTTGAATAAGCTTTGGGTATCTAACTGCAATGTTGATTAACCCACTCCTAGCCCAGACTTAGCCCTGGCTCTTTCCATACTGAAGTCGGTGCCTTCCCTCTGGCAGGTCATCAAAGTATTTTCTTTCTTCTCCTGAAAATACCATTCTTTATGGCTAAGACCAGCTCCCTGTGTTAATTTACCATATTTTTCAGACTATAAGACACACTTCCCCCGCACCCAAATTTGGAAGGAAAATGGGGATGTATATTGTAGTCCAAATGTAGCTGAATTATAGTCTGAATGTTATTTATGTTATTAAATATTTTGTTATTAAACATTTTTTACTTCAAAAAAATTTTTCCCTATTTTCCTCCTCTAAAACCTAGGTGTGTCTTATGGTACGAAAAATATGGTATATCAGAACCATAATGCCTAACTGCTAAGAGCCAAGATCCCGTTTGTGATTCTGATTCCCAACAAAAAAGTCACGGAATTAGGGTACTGAGAGATGTCAGAGATTCTACCTAGGCCATCATCCTAACTTCTCACAGAAGTAACTTGCAAATGGAAAAGTAGAACTAGAACTCAATTCTGCACCCTCTATTGCTTTTCCCACAGTAACAAGCTCATTACTTCCCTTCCCATTCTCTCCCCTAGGGAGCTATTTCCGTGTAACACCCCAGGGACATTCCTAAATCCACCCCAGCATGCTATCATACCCACTGTCCAGCAGAAAGAGACTGCCTAAGAATAGAAGATGCTAGGTTAAAAGTACTTTTTTCTAAAAAAGAACAGGAAACTTGGTAAAATCTGAGAAGCCTGAGTCTGAGAGAGTTAATTAAAAAAAAAAAAAGAGGCAGGTTTTAACATATTAGAATCTTCTACCCTTGACTGCTTTCTCTGTGGGAGGCACACAAAGAAATGAGGTCAAAGCAAAGCACTCTTACTACTGAGGCTCAACTTGCTAAAACCAGCAACCTAAAACTTAAACTGAAAACCGAACGGCAAAATGGTAAAATGCCAAATACAGGTAGCATCTTATAAGCCCCTCGCAAAACAGTAAGAAAAACGTTATTTCCACATCCCCCACCCTTTACTGTCAACAACAAAACACTATTTACTACTGTCTAGGAAAACAAAGGAATTTTACACCCAGATTGCTTGAACGTAAACCTGGAGTCATTGCTCAAGTGTTCAATGATCGAATGCTGAACCCAGAGCGCTCTGACCACTGTCATTCCCAGGCCGCCCGCAAATGCGCACCATGTCAGCATCGACCCTTCTAGGCAACTGACTCACGGCTCCCTCTTGCCGGGCGCCTTAAGTTCAGCTCCCAGAGTGGGTGCTTAGCTGTCCTAATGCACTCATCTCCAGACATACCCAGCTACGTCCCCTATTTTAATAAAACTAGATTCCATATTTTCGTTGTCTTACCAACAGTAAAAAAAAAATTTATTCATGAAAGTTAATGCAGCAGATAAGGCATATCTGTAACTTATTAAGACTGACCACTGCTTTAAAGACCTTACATTAGAACTAGTTTGATACTATTTTCAAAAGATAAAATCAGTCAAAATCACTATATATAAAATTGTAAAACTGCCAAAATGCCATCAAATCCTAATAAAAGATCAACTGAAATCTAAGAAATGTTAAGAGTAACTTAAAAACGACTGATCAAATCAGACCCAACTTTCAATATGCTGGGTTGAAAGGGTAGATAGTATTCATTTTTTTAAAGATTTTATTTCTTTCTTTTTAGAGAGAGGGGAATGGAAGGAGAAAGAGAAGGAGAGAAACATCAGTGTGTGGTTGCCTCTTGCACGCCCGCTACCGGGGACCCGGCCCGAAACCCAGGCATGTGCCCTGACTGGGAATTCAACCAGCGACCCTTCGGTTCCCAGGCCGGCGCTCCACCCGCTGAGCCACACCAGCCAGGGAGATAGTATTCATTTTTTACAATGCATATTTACAGTGTTTTTCAGCCCCATATATCTCTATATGCCCTAAACTATCTTTTAAAATATGTATAAATAAAAAATTTTGGAAAATTGTCAAGTTGATGACAAAACTGACATGGAAGTCAAATATTAGGAGAAAGATTTAGAAAAAGACAATATACATCCAAAACCCAAGCTGTTGGTTGGGGAGGTTTGATAGTAGAATACAACACTAAAATTTTACTTTGTTCAACTTCCTTTAAGAGAATCAACATCAGACGCTTGGGCTTAGAAACACTGTGCATCTTCCAAAACATCCACCTTGTTTGCTTTTGACCAGCTGGAGTTTCTCTTCTCGCTCGGCCTGGACCCTGTCTGTTCTCACTGAACGCTTGTTGGGAACACAGCCTACAAACCCTCTGCTCGCAGGCAAGCCCGGCACAAAATGCCATTATGCCTCGAAGAGAACGCTAACATCTGGTTGCCCAGGACACAGATTGGTGAGAATTGCCTAGAAAACTGTGATGTAAACAATGCCCACTAATGACAGAAAACGCACCCAAGAGGCACTCATGAAGAGTTGGGGCAAAGCATCCTAATTTTATCCAAAGACTGATTTCCCAGAGTTTCTACCCCTAAATGCCTGTGAGAATGTTTATGCTGACCAAGGCTGGTGGTTTTGCTACTAACTTGATTTTAAGAAGTAAATTAAAACAGTATACATTATTATAATGTCCTCCAGTAAAGGTAAGCTCCCTTGACGTACGGTTGATCGATAATATGTTGTGCACATGAAATTCAAAAGACATGGACACACTCTGTGTACGCTTCAGTTCTGCACGACCCCATGATGCAAACAAACTACAGTGGCATCTGACTGTCAGGAGGCGTGGAATCAGCAGTTTGGCAGGGGATGAACTCTGACACAAAGCGCCAGTGTCCTCAGTTGCCGGCATGTCCAATGTCAGGGAAGAACAGCTGGAAGCATTCTTAAAGAGTCAAACAGAGGAACTTAAAAAACCACTAATCGCTACTATTCTCTCTCCTTTTTTTAAACTTAGAGGTACAAAAGAATGAACTTGTGATTACGTTTTTGACCTGGGTTTAAAGTTTATTCTTCAAAGAAGCATTAATCACATTTTCAGGACAAAAAAAAAAAAAAAAAAAATTGAAAGAATAAATCCTTTCTTATGCCGGGGGGA
Source organism: Micronycteris hirsuta (assembly GCA_004026765.1). NCBI lineage: Eukaryota > Metazoa > Chordata > Mammalia > Chiroptera > Phyllostomidae > Micronycteris > Micronycteris hirsuta. The sequence continues at coordinate 12,483 of PVJI01008762.1, forward strand.
AAAAAAAACATTTTAGGTGGACCGCATGTCCCTAAATGAGCGTATAATTATACACTTGTAAGTTTGAAAGCGTGATGAAAAAAGACTTTTCAAGGGTTAGACAAAACCAAATGAAACCCTTCCTCCATTGTGCAGTTAGGGGCAGGCGCCTCCTGCGAAACCACACTATTTGCCCCAGAAAAATAAAAGTGATTTAATCAACTGAATAGGTCTGGAAATTTTTATGTTAAAATTTTTGGTAGTAATAACACTGAGTGTGATGACATAAATAATGATTCCATATTTAAAAGAAAACAACAGTTTATCTTTTCCACTTATTCCCTAACGATTTCCACCAAACCCTCAACAGCATCCTTACCAGGACTGTGAGGCCGCCACCGCTCTCCATCCCTCCGTGACCCGGCCAGTCGCCATCCCCCATCCTCATCTTCTCCATTCTGTTCCTCTCTAAAAATACGCCAATTGTCACTTTCTGATCGTATGAATTCATGCTTTCTTCCCACAGATGCTGGTCCACCTTCCTCAAAATTTGGTCTTCCTATAAATAAAAAAGAAACATGAGCCTCAGCCAGTGAGGAATTTGAAAACAGACTTGACTCCTCGAATCCAGCTTTTCTGCAAATGTGTCCATTTCAGTGTTCAGGCAGTATAAGTGACCGTGGATACATGCATAGAGTATTAGACATATTTCTTAAAGCACAATGTTCACAGACTGGGTATTTTTTAAACAAAAATAATATATGCATTCAAAAAAGGGCATGCAATGAAAAGAGAACCAACCTTCCTCCTACACAAGACCCATCTTTTTCTCCAGAAGTAACCACCATCCACAACTTCTCACAGCACCTCCCCCAAACTGTCCGCAGCCGTACGTGCACACACACGCAGCTCCCTCATTCACACTCCCACAGCATCCCCTCCAAATGTTACACTCATCGTTTTGTACTCTTGCTGTTTGCACTTAACCGTGTATCTTGGCAATCCCTTCTTAACCAGCCAGTTTTTTTCTTAAGGCATACAATATTTTTAATTACATGCTGTAGCTTAATTTAATCAACTTTGACTGGTAGTTGACAGAGCCCAAACAGGGTATCTGTACATCTTCTCTTTTATTCCAAAAACAGATTGTGAACTCAAAAGCAGAGACTGCGGGCTATAAAATCTCATTTACTCTAGCACCTAGCATATTAAAGGCACACAACAAATTGCTTTTGAACAGAATTCAAAGCTAAGCTACGTCTAACACCTGATGCAACTCAAGAGCTACATTAATGGTCAAAAGATAACCTGGTATATCAAGTCAACTAAATCGGTACTTCCAAGGACAGCACAGTTCTAAACTGTGCAAATTCTTTAGCCACCATCCCGCATGTGCTAACATATCTAAATCACAACAGATTATATAAATAAAATCTCACACTGAAGTAGTTGAAAGTCCAGAACATACACCAATGTCCTCAGTTTATAACAAGAGAAGTTACATATTCTCAGTGACAACCTCAATTTTTTTCATGAAACCAGAATAAAAGTGAAGAACGAAGCCACAGAGTGGCCTCTGAAACTGAGGAAACTTAATTTTTGGTCATCCTCTCACAGTTCACTCTCATTAAGATTCAAAATCCTGTTTGCCCAAATGGTGATTAGGTTTTATCAGATCTTAAAGAATTAAGATTATTTTAAAGAATAAAAGAACTTAGAATGTGGGGTGCCATTCTTTGCTGGGCAAACACTGCCTGCTCTCTCATTATGGTGGGCCGCCTCTAACTTAGCCCCCAATACCCCCTGCCTCTGGCCTTTGTGTAACCCCCTCACCTGAGGCGTGGGCTGGGCTGAATGACTCATTCCTGAGAAACAGAACACACCAGAGCGATGAGATGTCACTCCCAATACCAAGTTAAAAGCGAGTGTGGCCTTCCGCCTAGGACACTCTTGGAGAGATCCCAGCTGCCATGTCACGGGAAGCCCACGGCAAGAAATTTTTTCCCATTTTATAGCTGAGAATAGTGAGGCTCAAAAAGATAACCCAGGAAAATTGTCCAACGTCACATACCACTGTTTAAATGGCATAGAGAGGATTCAAAAATTAATCTTCTGGCTCCATTCAATACAAACTTAGTAAATGCTTAGTAAACTTAGTAAAAACTTGGCACTGTAAATGCCAAGTTTTATGGATTCAAGTATAGACATATTCTGTACATCTGCCCTTGTGTTAGAAGGGCTGGAAGACCTTGCAGGCTCTCTTGCTCAGAATTAAGAGAGGATAATCCATTTCATAAAGCACCCCATTCATTATATAACTTAATTAAAAATGTAGTAGGTACACTTACAAAAGAGGAACAAATCTAAAACAAAGAAACCCCTTATGTGTATAAACTGACAAGTGATGGGAAATGAATTCTAACCCATGTAATTACTCAGTCACAAGTGCGCATCCAGCACTGCACAATGATCTGGGATCACAAGGACGTGCCCAGCACTGCACAATGATCTGGGATCACAAGGACGTGCCCAGCACTGCACAACGATCTGGGATCACAAGTGCGTGCCCAGCACTGCACAACGATCTGGGAACACAGAGGCAATCACATCCATTTTCATCTTTTTACATTAAGCCTTTGAAATTGCAATGGAGGTACAAAATAAGCAAAGTCACATTAATGGCAAAATGCTTAACTTATCAAAAATTGATTATTATAGGGGTCTTCCACCAAGATGGCGGCGTAGGTGGACGCACTTCGCCCCCGTGCACAACCAGAGAGTTTAAACAATGAACTCAATAGTGAAAAATGAACAACCAGAACGGACAGAAATGAACTGAAGGGAAGTCCGACACCCAGGAAGTTGGAGAGGATGTACATCCAGGCCGGTAAGCGGGGCAGAACCGAGCGGAGGAGCGGAGTGAGAGGCCGTTTGCCCAGAGGGACTCACGCCGCGAGCGCCTAAACAAAACGTGACCCCGAACAACGGGTGAACCCCGCAGGCTGGCGGCGTATCCAGAGAGGCCAGTGGGAACCAGCAAGGCCGAGAATGGCGGAGGAGGCAGTAAGGAACTAGAGAGCGGGGAGTAACAGGGAACCAGCGGTGAACGGCAGTTGCCATTGCTCCCTCCCAGGCCCCACCCCCAGAGGAAACGTCACAAAAAAAACGACCTAGGTTACCGGGCACCAGCAAACACCTAAGAATCCGACAAGTGTGCCGAGATAAAAAGAATGAAAATGGCCAAAACGAAAGATCAGAACAAATTACAACAAACGGATGACAACATAGTCAACCTATCAGATACTCAGTTTAAAATGCTGGTAATCAAAATGCTAACAAAACTGGAAGAAAGGTGGACGCAAATAAATGAACAAATGAAGAATACGATAAAGATAATGAGGGATGATCTACAGGGAACCAATAGGGAAAAGAAGGAAGCTGGGACTCAACCAATAGTGTAGACCAGAAGGAAGAAACAAGAATTCAAAAAAATGAGGAGGGACTCAGGAACCTCAGAGACATTTGTAAATGACCCAACATCCAGATCAGAGGGCTGCCAGAAGGACAAGAGGAAGAACAAGAAATTGAACGTATTTTTGAACAGATAATGAAGGAGAACTTCCCAGATCTGGCAAAGGAAATATGCTTCCTGGAAATCCAAGAAGCTCAGAGAACCCCAAAGAAGCGGGACCCAAAGAGGAACACACCAAGGCACATCATAATTACATTACCCATGATTAAGAATAAGGAGAA
>PVJI01008762.1:16314-69205 GCA_004026765.1 Micronycteris hirsuta
TTCCCATAAGACTGTCAGCGGATTTCTCTAAGGAGACCTTCCAAGCAAGAAGGGGCTGGAGAGAAATATTTCAAATCATGAAAAGCAAGGACCTACAACCAAGAATAATCTATCCAGCAAAACTGTCATTTAGAATGGAAGGGCAGATAAAGTGCTTCTCAGATAAGGTCAAGTTCAAGGAGTACATCATCATGCAGCCCCTACTATATGAAATGTTAAAAGGTTTTATATAAGGACTCAGGAGCAAAGGCACCGAGGCCAGATCAGCTACCGGGGAATTCAGATCAGTCACAGCCAAGACGCTTGTGAGATAAGCAAGCAAAATACAACCAGAGAAACAAAATATTACCAGAGACATTGAAGTTTAGAACATTCTGGCAGTCACCAGAGGGGAGGGGGAAGGGGAGAATGGGGACAAGGGTATTCAGGAACTGCTATAAAGGACACATGGACAAAACCAAGGGGGAGGGTGGAAGCAAGGGAGGGAGGTGGGTTTGCCTGGGGTCGGGGGTAGGGGGTTAAATGCAGACAACTGTAATTGAACAATAATAAAATAATTTTAAAAAAAGAAATAAATATATGTGTGATATACAGCTATAGATACATATCATACGTATGTATCTATGCACATATATCTATATATAGCATACATATCTATATTTATTTGTTATATCTCTATGTATCTTTATCTACATATCCATAAAGATACAGATAAACCTATATAGAAAGAGAGAATAGATGTGTATGTGTGCATACACACACATTTATATATAATTTCCCAGCTCTGTCCACTGATAGGACCTAAAAGCAATGAGCACACCTAGCATCTAAGTCTTTGGTTCTCAACACTATTCTCCCCTAAGAAGCAGAGTCAAATACCTTTACGCTAAATAGCAAGGCGGGGGGGCGGGGGGGGACTGTACTCGGGATAATTTGAGCATCAAAATAAATGAGGATAATACAATCTTACCAAAAAAAAAAATTTGATATTATAATTTTTGTTAACAAATAAACTACAGAAAAAAAAATAAAGTTACGAAGAACACTAGTAATCCCTCAATCTAGAAATAGAACTCTACCTGTGGTTAGCTTTTACATAACTTTGTATTTTTATGTCGTTGCAATCAGCATACTTACTATCTTGTAATCTACTTTCATCAATGATAGCAAATTCTTCTGGAATTAAAGATCTTCCTAAGGATGTGAATGACTACAGACAAGGTAAACCTTGCTGCTGTAGCATAATCCGCCAGATTATTTCCCCCCAAAAAGGGTCAAAACCTTTAACATTTACTACTTTATTAGTTGTGAAATGGTACACCAATGTGGCTCAAATATGAATTTTTCATATCAAAGATATTTCATATTGTTTACTAACTTTATTTCCCTTTAGGCGAACTGTTTGCATTTTTTTCTAAACTAACAGCTTCTTTTACCTTTGTAACTGTCAAGTCCTACATATACTTCTCATATTAGTATCCAGGAATAAGAAAACTATAAAGACAGAATAGGATAATAAAATAGGAAAACTACAGAAAAAAATTTTTTGGCTTTTCTACTCACTGTAAACTATTTAATAATTTTCCACCTGTTGGGAAACCTGAGCCACATAACTCTGAATAACTACTTATGGTATTTCTTGTTCCAAAAAGGATTTGAGAGAAATTTTTAAGATAAAGAAGAGCACAGTACCCGCCCCCCGACCCCCCGCCAAAAATCTCAGAGTCACCAGACCTGATTTTAAATTCTGACTCTAATTCTGACCTATACATCTCGACTAAAGAAGATCCAATCTCTAATTTGAAAGTGGGTGTTTGCGTGCACATGCATTTCAGTGAAACCACCTGATTTTACATGAACACTAGCCCGTGCTAGTTTAAAAATTCTATTACAAAGGAGTTCAGATTTTGTTACTTAGTGCCTGTTACAAAATAATTCCCCAAACTGCAGCACACTTTCCTGGTGCATCATTTATTGCAGAGTACATAATGCAAACGGAAAGCCCTAGGGGACAACTTTTCTGGGAAACCAAGGAAAAGTGTAGTAACACAGTTCTGACACGCCAAGCCTGTCCCACGTGTAAGTGTACGGTGGGTGGGATTCTGTCTTTAGTGAGATCAGTGTCATTTTCACAAGGGAAGGTTAAAAAAGACTCAAAAACTGTTAAACAGACTCTAACTATCTCCTCCCCCTACCTTTAAAAAAACTAATTGATGTGTAACATTCTTATCAAAAAGTACACAAATCACTAATGTACAATTCAAAGAGTTTTTTGGTTTTTGTGGGGTTTTTTTTAAGATTTTATTTATTTATTTTTAGCGAGAGGGGAAGGGAGGGAGACAGAGAGGGAGAGAAACAGCAATGTGTGGTTGCCTCTCACATGGCCCTCACCGGGGACCCGGCCTGCAACCCAGGCATGTGCCCTGACTTAGAATCGAACCGGGACCGCTTGGTTCCCAGCCCACGCTCAATCCACTGAGCTACACCAGCCAGGCAGTTTTTTGTTTCTTTTTTTTTATTATTTTATTTATTTATTTTTAGAGCGAGGGGAAGGGAGGGAGAAAGAGAAGGAGAGAAACAGCAATGTACAGTTGCCTCTCACATGGCCCTCACCGGGGACCTGGCCTGCAACCCAGGCATGTGCCCTGACTGGGAATCAAACCGGGACCCTCTGGTTCCCAGCCCACGCTCAGTCCACTGAGCTACACCAGCCAGGGCCAATTCAAAGAGTTTTCATAAAGCAAATATATCCACATAACTACTACTAAAGACTTTTAAAAAGCAAAATATCAGGAACTCTCAAAAGCCTTCACATCCTCTCAATCAGCTCTTCCCAAAGCAAGCCTTATTTTGATTTCAACCTCCAAAGATTAGTTTTGCCTGCTTTTAAACTTTTTTCCTTAGTAAAAATGGAAGATTTGCTTTTGTCTAGCATCTTTCATTGGACATTAAGGGAGATTCATCCACATTGTTACAAACAGCAGCTTGTTCTTTTGCGATAATGCACAGGAAGGATCTCATTGTATGAATAAACCACAATATATTTCCCTTCTCTAGTGCTGATTTAGGTTGTTTCTAGATTTTTCTTGCTGTTATGAATTGTGTTGCTATGAGCATTCTTGGTTGGACATGAAATTGGATGAGCATGTTTGCATTCTGTTGGTATTTACCTAGAAGTGAAATTGCTATGTCATAGATATATTCAACTTTAGTAAATAGTACTATTTTCCCAGAGAAACAGTACTACTTTACCATTTTTTGCTTGTTTGTTTTACTTGCACTCAACCTTCCAGTAAACGTTAACATGAGTACCTCCTCCGAGGACAAACACAACTGAAGAGAGACTGAAAATAAGGGAGACTTAGACACAGCACCTAACTTCCAGTCCATAGTCCAGGGACACACAGTAAATAAATGACTCGATACATTACAGTTGACAAAATACATCGACACATCTCCTATAACCCTCACAGTCAACACAAGAGTGAAGTCAAACATCTGGTCGCTCCTGTTCCTGGGAGGAAAGGATGCCTGCAGGGAGTTTCCCCAGGTCACATAGCTGAGCAGTGAGCAAATCAGAAATAGAGCATAGGTGTTCAAACTCTTAACCCAGGGTTCACTAACAAACTAAGCCCATCAGAAGCAACCAGAAATTCTAGAAAAACTAAAGGAGGAAGAGAAAGAACTGGAATCTAAATTTAATAAGCTCTAAAAGGGAACAACTTGGGGACAGAGACTGATGACATCTCTAAAAGGGGAGATGAAACTAAATGTGTTCAATCTTCCAGCAGAAATGATATTAAAAAATATTAACACCAACTTATTTAATATAAAAACTTACCTCTAGAAATGACTTTGAGGGGGAAAAAATAACTTCAAGCACCATCTAACAAAATATACTTTCCAATTACTACCAATGCAACTAAAACTTACACTGTACGCAAAAACTGCTCTAAAACATTCAATCTTTTACAACCTAATGATTAAAATAGATTTGTACCTGTGTAAATTTGAGTGGGGAGTGAGGGTATTAAAGAAAACTTCATCTGCATAGTCTGAGTTAAAAAATACATATATTTGTATAGGAACAGACAAAAGAAGGGTTGGAAAAAGACCTACACATTATGATTACTACAACAGCTTTATTAACTCGGTGTTTTATGTTCTCACAACTATAAACCTACTTTTGCCCACCCCTGTATAGTACTAATATAATTTAAAATTAATGATAAATAAGAAAGTCACTCATGAGCTACTTAGAAGGTAATATCTAACGTTACTTTCATGTCTAAAATATTCTAGCATTCCACAGTGACCGGAGCTAAAATGAGTGAGGGACATCCACATGCCTTTAACGTTTAAAACCAAAATCTTCCTCCTCCTGTAACATCAGCACCATGACAAAGTTGAGCAACCAAACATTTTAGTTGCCTTTTTAAAATCTTAACAGATTAACTTGTAACACAACGATTTAAAAGTTAATGCAACTGAATATATCATTGGAAAAAATGACTGAACCAAGCAAGTACTTCTAATGTGTGGCAGGAAGTGCACTTGGGGGCGTGAGCCCTTACACTGAGAGCACTTCTGTGCTGCTACGCTGGCTCTTTTCAGGGGAAAAGGCCTAAGGTTTTTGTCAGTCTTAAAGATGCCTATGACCTCCAAAAGGTAAACACAAGTTTAAGATGTATTTTTTCCTATTCACTGTAACAAACATGACCATTCTGTGATCAAATCATACTGTGTAATACATTTGTTCTTACATCACAGTAACTCAGTATGTATAAAAAGATGCTAAAATACACAGGTAGTACATATCTAAACAGTTTCCCCAATGGCAATAAATGCTTGTTTCTGTCTTAAAGTATTAAGTCTAAATAGGATTCTTCCAATAATAAAACAAAACTAAAACGCAGCGCTGGTTTTACTCTGGTCTAATTGAGCGGACTTCCTAAGGAGAAAGAGCAGTGAAAGGGCACCTGTGTGCATGTTTGACACGCTGCCAAACACGGTGTTTATGGAAAACTTCAGCCGGAGCACGGAGGCGCTCAGCCAACACAATCTACAGCTGTGAGACTTGGAACTTACAAGTGCCCCAACTCCAAAAGCAAAAGTGGAATTATGGGACAGACTTTGAAGCTTGTTTATGTGCAAATTTTTCTAGCAAGTAACTTTGTATTGCTCTATGCAGGTATATATTCTCTGATCAACACTAAAAATACATTCGAATGCCAGAGAAAAAGGTGAAAGGGAACCCCACCCAGGTGTTGGTATCTCCCCCTCCCCACCGTCCGCAATGACTTGTGAACAACACTCATGAAGGCTCGGGTAGAGTTTAAACTCTGTATTCAGAGATTTGCACCTTTTCCCCCACCCTAACCCCAGAGGGCAACGGTCTACTCTACCGGTTACCATGGGTCCTGGCAACAGACCAGCCCCTGGCTGGCTGGGAGAAACCGGAGGGGCTGCAGCAAGCACTGTCAGAACCTCTTTGAAGAGGCACCCCATGTGGCTTGAGTGTGCCCTTCTCTCTAAAATTCTCTTGCCCCGTCACCTGCGGGTACACACCCAGACGGTGCCTGAAATCCCCGGGGAAGACGATCAGTAGGTGAGCTTGAATGCAGGACTGAGACACCAGGCACCTTCTAAAGAAAGCTAAGTGCCCTGTGTAAGAAAGAACACCGGAGGGGGATTAGGGGATGAGAGGCTGGAACAAAAAAGGAAAAGGGACTCACGGACACGGACAACAGTGTGGTGACTGTGGGGCAGCGGGGGGGGGGGGGGGGGGGGGGGGGGGGGGGGGGGGGGGGGGGGGGTGTAAGGTGGGTAAATGGTAATGGGGGGAAAATGCAATTTAAAAAAGAAAGAGAAAGAAAGAACATCGGAGCCAGAGCTAGAGTTCTGAAGTTGGGAGATGGTCTACGAACACAGGCAGGACACCACGCTCCCACCAAAGGTTTTGCTGTTTTCAAGTACAAGGCAGTACAGTTTTGTATTATCTACTAAATTACTTCAGCCAAAAAGGAAATCAAACACCTTCAGGTACAGAGAATTTAATTTAATAAATAACCTACCTGGTTTTGGCACCTCGCTTAATCATTATAATTTTGAATAAAAACAAACAAACAATAAACAGATATCTAGCATTTATGTTCATTTACAGAGAAGTTTCAGAGGCATCTCCAACTGAAACCATTAATTCTGTGTAGATGGGAGGGCCTGTGTGTTTCAGAATAAAACTGGCATATCGTCTGTTCCAAAATCAGTTTAATCTCAGCTAACCTGGCAACTTCAACTAGAAATGGCTTTAACTGCTCAGGCTATTATAATGAAAGCACTATGCTCCTGGGTAGCACTCCAAACCTGGTCTGCATCATCCATACCATTAGCAATGAGGAGTCAACAATTAGGAATCCATGTGTACAGACCAGAGCAAGCTTTCAAATGATAGAAATCTAGAAATCAGAACATATTTTCACTTGAGACATTTCTTGATGATTTTGCCAAATCATTCTTGCCTCAATATATTCTGAAATGGAGTATATTATAGAAAGAGGCTCCTAGGTTTGGTAAAATCCTTCACTACCTTGCTCGCTATGTCTCTTCAAGACGCAAGGAAGATAACACTCCAGTACTTCTGCTTTCTGAAAGGCGGTGTTACACTGTATTTACTCTGGCTTTTTTCCCCACAAACAGATAAATGGCAATTGATATGTCTCAAGTATAATTCCTCCCAGTACAGGCAGGGAACCAGCATCACATCCCAAGTCCCTCCTTTATGCTATTACCTACTCTGGTTCTGAAGGTCAAAGTTTCCAATGCTGTGTCTGTACTTGTATTGAAATGTTTGGCATTAATAAAACAAAGAAGGAATTAATATATTTTTTAATTGTGGGGGGCAGGGAAGGAATCTACAAAGGCGGATTTTACTTTCTAAGTAGCATTATATTGGTCTACATTAATAATTTTCCCAGCAGGCCTTCCATGACTTTACTTTGAATAATCGCAGCCTTTGTTCCTAAGATCCTCTTACTTGAGACATTTGACCGAAGTTTTAAAATCAGCAGCTAATGGACGTGGAGAAAAGTGTTGCTCACTGAGGCATATTACGCAAAGCCATCGCACAGTTCATTTCAAGGCTGCTACGAGCTGGATCACACACGTTTTCCAGCCAAGCACTACTGAGACATGAAGCTAAACTTCCTGAGCCCTGAACACCATGAATGACCGCATGTCATCATACCTCTGAGGGAAGTGGCTCCTCAACATCACTAAAGCATGCCTTAAGACCATCCTTCAGTTTTTCACATAGGTGTGCTTTTTAAAGATAAGTACAAGGTTCCAAACAAATTTATTCTTATTCAAAGTCTCTGTACATAACCTTTAAAAAAGAATCTGCCTCTTTGTGCCCCACCTCCAAAAGATTTCAGGTAACTAAATTACCTGTACTACTAGTTCTTCAATTAGTGACAGCCGTTCTGATGAGATGGGACGTGAAAAGAAACTGGTAAAAATCAATTCATTAATTCATACCTACAAAGTCCTTATTCCAGGATATCGTCCCCAAGAAATGGAGGGAAAAAAAGATTAGTAAAGGAAATACCTCATACTTCAACATGCTATATAAGGAAAGACGGCTGAAAAGAAATCTTGCAGGGAATTTTCTCCCTTTGAACTTTTAAATAAACTCTTAAGAAAGATTATGCAAACTTACTAAAGACCGGTCCAGATTAGAGGGAAAAAATGCAACCCTTCTCCAAGTCAGCTCTGGAGGCCTTCTCCAGAGTTGTTAAGGTCTGTGCTGGGTAAAGAAAGACCTCCTAACAAACCAGCATTCTTTTCCACATGATCAGAGCTAATTGGCCCCCCTGCAGACTAAGTGACCAATCACATCAGCTTCAGCTGAAACCAGCCCCCACAACATTATAAACAGAGGAATGTGAACTGGGAAACCAGTCCAAGAAGAGAACCTACAAACCGGACTTGTAGAGTAAAATTACCTCATCAAAAAGGCCAACTCTGAAAGTTTCCTCAAGACCTACCTGTGCACACAGGCTGACCCAGCCAAAAAAAACTGGTGAGTACATGAAATAATATTCATTCTTATTTCTTTCCTTAAAGGAGAACAGAGAAAGAAAATGACTGGCAAATAGGGACAGAGCTAGATATTGCCAATAGAGCTTTAAAACAAAGATATTACTTACAGGGTCATACATTAAGGTTCTTTATTTTTTTTCCTTAAATTTTAGAAATGGAATAACAGTCCTACTGAAAGCATTACTGAAAATTTTCTGCTTGTTTTATTGAATGTATACTAATTCTCCATTATAATATAGAAATGAGTAGAAGGGAAAAACCCTAAAAAAATTCAGTAACTTTTAACAAAATGTACCATTTCCTTTTGAAAGGGATTAAAGAACCCCAAATGAGCACATAAAACAAATTACAAAAAGAAAATCTTTGTTTATATTTTTTAATCCATGAAAAAAGTGATGAGTATCCTAATTTTAAATTTTGTTTTAAGCATGGATTACTGAAATTAGATGCTTCTACAAATAAAGATTTAAAAGAATCTCTGAGCTTATATAATACAGTTAGAACTCACACTGTTTGCCCTAATTACAGAGGGACAGGAAAGACGATTATTAAGACTCCATACGATCTTAAAGTGTTTACACCAGATATTTACAAATACATAGTAATACTGTAATCATTTAACATTTGTTACTATAGTCTGTACCTTAACTGTTTAGTGTGGACTACACTACTACATTACAACATGGCAAAAAGAGAGTTTTTAGAGCTACAATCCAATGAGGAGAATGAATCCATTCTTGTGATGACCAATGAAGCAGCCAAACTATCATTTGTATAAAGTAGTTTCTTCCACCAGTTTATAAACGGGCAAAAATTTTACAGCCCACACACAGAGAGGTACAAGCAAACCTTCCCAAGCTTTCAGTCTACTTTCTTTTGGGATCAGTTGACGAGAATCATATAAATACAAACCAAGATAAATACAAGAAAAACAAACAGAAACAAATGCACAGATATAGAGAACAAACTGATGGTTACCAGATGGGAGGCAGGTGGGGGAAATGGCAAAAAAAGGTGAAGGAGATTAAGAAGTACAAATGCCAGTGACAAAATTATTCATGGGGATATATTACAGCATAGGGAATATAATCAATAATGTTGCAATAACAACGTGTGGTAGGTGACAGATGGTTAAACCTACTGTGGTCACGATGGCATGAGGTTTAAAAGCGTCTCATCACCATGCTGTGTGACAAACAGTAATGCTGTATGACAACTGCCATTAAAAAATGCACTCTGTGCCTACAGTGATATGCAAATTACTTGGAAATACAAGAGCATAAACAGAATGTCTATCCATCAGACACTTTTATTTAGTTAGTTTTCATCCTCACACAAGGACACTTTTTCATTGCTTTTAGAGAGAAGGGGAGTAGAGAGAGGGAGGGGCAGGGAGAGAGAGAACACTGATGTGAGAGCGACGTCGACTTGGCTGACCTCTCAGAGTGCTCTGACCAGGAATCAAATCTGTGACCTTTCAGTCCACAGGATGATGCCCCAACCAAGCTACACCAGCCAGGGGCCCCATCAGGTACTTCTAAATTGGATGGAAAGGAAATCTACATATATCAGGCAACAATAATCTTTTAAACACCATATAAGCAGATATAACATCATATAGAAAAAAATCACACAGAAAACCTTCCAGTTGAGGAACATGGCAATTAAGTTTACACACATAGGCTTTTTTTTTTTTAAGAGTTTATTTTTATTTATTTTTAGAGAGAGGGGAAGGGAAGGAGACAGAGAGGGAGAGAAACAGCAATGTATGGTTGCCTCTCACATGGCCCTCACGGGGACCTGGCCTGCAACCTAGGCATGTGCCCTGACTGGGAATCGAACCGGGACCCTTTGATTCCCAGCCCGCACTCAATCCACTGAGCTACACCAGCCAGGGCTACAAACACATAGGGTTTTAAGGTATCATTTAATTCTTTTTCTCTTTCCTTTTTTGATATAAAGAAGCCTGGAAGGGGATTCGGTGGCTTGCCCACACTGACAAACCTATGTAATCAGCAGAGCCAGAGCCTGGCCAGCAAGATTCCCCAACATGTCTTCCTTACACTAAACACACTGACCACATGAGTCCAAAGAATGGAGTCATGCAGGTGGGGATCAAAATCTTAACTTCTCTCAACTACTCCCCTCCCCAATACAATTTGAACAAGATCTAGCAAGGTTTTATACATAAAAAGATACTGCTTTGCTGCGCTGATATTAGCCTTTTAACTAATAGGTTTTTCCATGTATTTAGTTACTTAGCAGCAAAACTATAAAAGCCTAGAGCATGGGTGCTATAAGTAACAATCCTGAAAAGGCACAAATAAGAATAATTAATTTTGTTAGCTATAGTTGTAGAGCAGGGGTGTCAAACTCATTTTCACTGGGGGCCACATCAGCCTTGCGGTTGCCTTCAAAGGGCCAAATGCAATTTTAGGATTGTATAAATGTAACTATTCCTTTAACAGTTAAGCAAGAACTCAGAGTTGCCGCTGGGTAGAAACAAGGTGCTGGGCTGGATAAAACAAGGTGGAGGGCCGGATTGAGCCCACAGGCCTTGTGATTGCCACCTGTGTTGTAGAGAAAAGCTACCTCCCAGGTAATGCATCTTAGAACTTAATGAAGCAGTTTGAAAATCAAGATAATCATACAGCTTTTCCCCTGAAAATTACTGTGAAACAATAAGCAGTGGGTGGCTCCTCCAGTGAAATAAACATGAGCGTGGAGGTCCCTGGTGGGCACTTCCACACAGGCAGGAAGAAACAGTAAATGCCGTGGACGGTGTAGAGCCGTGTGGGTTCACAGCCAACTCTCCTTTTACTCCTGCACCCTCTTCCTCTTCAAGTGCCTACGTGCCCTTTTTTTAAATTATGGAGATAGTATTGCACTTTAAAAATTATTTTCTCATCTGGCAAAATACAAATTTGGCAATGTTATTTAAGAATTCTCCTCTCCATATTTTGTTTTAATTTGACTGGTCTGCGGAATCCTAGCTTGACCATGTAATAATTCTGATTGTACTTATCTTCAAATCTTGCAAGATGTCTTCCTTAACTGAAAATCTATTTCTTGCCTACAAATCCTAGGTCTGAACCTAAGTAAGCATACCTGAAGAACCAATATTCTGTAGTGGCTCTTGAACAAAATTTGTCAAATAAAACTGTGTTATTCATGAAGGCTAACCAGGGTCAAAGAGGCAACATAGCACTAACTCTGAACCACAGAGTCATCATGGGATTCATCACTATTTACTACCTTCGTGATCTTAGGAAACTCACTGTGCTTCAGTTTCATTATCTATAAAATGGGCATAATAACGGTGCCTTTACTGTGAAAGTTAAAAGGAAAAAACCATTATTAACAATAGTAAAGCAATGCTTACTGAGGTTGTTCTCGCCAGGCACTGAGTTAATACAATTGTATGGTATGATTCCTGGCACATAACACACAAAATATATTAACTAATATTATCAATTGTTACTGTCATAAGAATCATGAGTTAAGAATGGTTTAAAACAGATACTTGAGACAGTTATGGGGAAAGAAGAGCATCTATTAAAGGTGCTAAAAATACCTGCTATCACAAATTATTTTGTGAATGCAATACCAATTATCTTGTGAGAGACTAGTTCACCAAACTTTCTAAATAAAAACCTTCTTGTAGACTAGTTCACGAAACTCTCTAAATAAACACCTTCCTATGGAAAAATAAAAATAAAAATTTTTTACCAGCTGTGAAGTTAGCCAGACTCGGTTAATAATTCAAATAATCCAAAGCCTCTACTGCCTCGTGTAAATTTCTTTTATTTGCCTGATCCTCAGTGACTTCATCTGAAAAACGGGATAATATGTCTATCTTGCTCAGATACTAGTTAGAGATAATGCAATATAAATGCACTAAGCACAGTGCCTGTGAATATTTTGTTGTTGTTATTATTATTTCCAAAAGGACAGAGATCAGGTCTCATAAACATTTAAAGAATCTAGCAAAATGAGTTATTAAATAACCGTGCCAAGAAAAAATACACTAAGTCAAACAACTTGTTAAGCATAACAAACTACAAAACAATAATGGTTAGTTTTTTATTAATTGTTTTGAGAGAGAGAGAAACACTGACTTGCTGTTCCACTTATGGATGCATTCATTGGTTGGCTCTCGTATGTACCCTGACTGGGGATTGAACCTGCAACCTTGGTTTATTGGGACTACACTCTAACTAACTGAGCTAACCGGCCAGGGCCCTAAGATTTTTTTAAGTTTATAACTGAAACTGAAATGGCCATCTAATCTAAATAAATTATCAATCATTCCAGTGTTCCATCAGCAATTCAAATCTGAAAAAAAAAATCCAAGAGAATGTCTCTAACATCACCAATAATAACAAATGAGCCTCAGGACAAAAGAGAAAGTAGATGCCCAGCTGGCCAGTGTTCAATCCCAACAGCAGAGGAAGGCGGTCTCCCAAGTCCCTAGACAGAGGCAGGGTCCATCACACCCAAGCGACAAGCCGGCTCTACCCGCCTCTAGCCCACTCATGCAGCACTGTCCTTCAAATGGCAGGATGTGATACGCACTACTTCTGACGGCATCTGCTTCTAAAGGAAGCGGCAAAGAAAAAAGAGTTAACTATAACTCTTACGACTGAATTATAGCAAAGAAGAAAGGAGCATTCAAGGAGCAAAGCAGCATTTTCCATTCGGTTTCTGGTAGCCTCTACACAAGTCTCAAGACTCCTTTGTCATATGTGAGGATGGTTACATAGAAAACACACAGTATATTTCTACTCACCACAAAAAGAAAAGGGTAACCACTGATTAAAAAAAAACAACTGTTTACAGTAAAAAATTAATTACATTAATTACCTTTTAAAAATTGCCACTTGATATACTGATTATTTTAGCTCATTAACCTTGAATCTTTATTTTCTGGTTTATTTAATTTCAAAATTAATATTATCTAGGAACCTCTACCTAGACTTTCTTATTTTGCCAAGAAAATAATTATCTAGCCCATAATCTAATCAGCATCTAGAATATTTAAGAAGGGTAGCAATCCATCAGCCATGGAAGAAAAGAGTCCATGAAAATGAGCACCAAGTGACAAAAACAAATAAAACCTAATCATAAAACGTGCAATATGCCAACGCCAACCAGAAAACATGTATCAGAACTACGATGCTCTAAAAGCTTAGTCTTGTCCTAGCACTAACTTTGGTGTCAAACATTTACTTTAACACTACACTTCCAAATGACTTCTTATTTACACCCTTGTTTTAATTATGAGTTTTCATAATTATAAAGCATTAATTATGAGAAGTTTTTATTTATACACAATGTTTAGTCACACCAATAAGCACATGATGCCTGGACCTGTGCAAAAAAGACACAGGGGTATCAACAAGCCAAGGACCATAATCCCGACCCTCAGGAATTTGTAAATATATTTGAAATGTTAAAATGCCTAACGATATTTTAACAGTCATTCTAGGAAACAATAAGAGATACCCCATGATTAGCTATCAAGTGAACGACTTAGAAAATGATGCCTTCTGTAAAGGGAGGAGAGAGACAGTCAGTCAGACTGGAAAAGCCTGCCCAACAGTGAGGAAAGCATTCCAAAGGAACTACAAAGTGAATGAGGTCTCAGAATTGATTCACATTAACTGTAAATCTCTTGATTGCAGAGATTTACAGCCTGAGATGGATGGCAGTAATTGCAAAGTTATTGCTCCTCTCCTAACTCAGAGACACCGGAGGATGGTCACCAAGGATGGCCACAGCACACTTCAAATGGATGGTGCGCAGAGAGGTCTTGTGTATCTTCGCGATGCCTGGGGAATCCTGATGGACATGCGCTGGCGCTGGATGATGTTGGTCTTTTCTGCTTCTTTTGTTGTCCACTGGCTTGTCTTTGCAGTGCTCTGGTATGTGCTGGCTGAGATGAATGGTGATCTGGAACTTGATCATGACGTCCCACCTGAAAACCACACTATCTGTGTCAAGTACATCACCAGCTTCACAGCTGCATTCTCCTTCTCCCTGGAGACGCAACTCACAATTGGTTATGGTACCATGTTCCCCAGTGGTGACTGTCCAAGTGCAATCGCCCTACTTGCCATACAAATGCTCCTAGGCCTCATGCTAGAGGCCTTCATCACAGGTAATTGTTGCTGTTCTACAAAAATTACCAATGTTTTGGAAAGGGTATGGTCAGTTATAAGCAACTGTGTTATAAAATCATTTCTTTGCATTATTTGCAGGTAATGCCAGAGATTGAAAAAGAGAATCTAAGAACAAATGATAGGAGAGATGATAAGAAACATGACTCTGTACTTAAATTTTACCTATTAGAACGTCTTAAGAAAAAAGGGATCATTAGGACACTAACTTTTAGCAACATCTTAATGCCAAGAGAAAAAAAAATTTTTTTGAAGTCTAAAAGAATTTTTCAGGAAAGCTAAATAGTTTGTTAAATGAGTAAGTATCAGCACATATTTTCATATTTTATCTAACAGAAGAATTGATTTTTTTAACTCAGCTAGAATTTCTTCCTCTGAGTTTACCTTTCAACATTTGCTCATTACTAGTGAGCCCAGAGCACCAAAGTCAGCACTGCAGGTACACACATATAAGTTTACACATTCTCAGGAAAATATTGCCATAAAGATGATGAAATTTTACTTAGAAAGCAGTAGCACACAAGGAGGGCCGATGTGTGTTGTGTAAGTGACATATACAAGCGGCTCCACAACCTGCAACAAACCACGTGACCTCTACAATGAGTTCTTTCCCTGGGTCCGTCATCAGATGAAATTTAGGGCGTCTGTGGACGTGGACAGGAAAAACTTGCATCTTTTCTCGCTAACTCTAAACTGAAATGTGGTGTTTCCTTTATTATAAATGTAGGCAACAGAACCAGCACCATCAGCCCTCCCCGTAGCGCGAACACCAACAGGGATCACGTGTTTCCATGGCGCACCGCAGCGCCGCAGCGCTACTCTGCAACACCCTGCTCACGTCTCATCAGAGCACGCACAGTCCTCTAACACAACTTTTTAAATATCCAGCTGGATTTCAATGTACTTGGTTTCCTTCTATGTGTTTTATTTTGATGCATTTAAAGCATAACTCCACAGATCTGCCGGCCGACAAGATCTGTGGCACAAAGGTGGTTAGGAACCCCTGACCTGGCGCTCCTGGGACAAGGTCGCACGCAAACGGTGCGCTGAGGTCACCTCAGAGTCAGTCTTCTTTAAGAAAAGAGAGAGCAGGGTGAGGTGTGGGGAAGCATGAATTTCAAAGTTAAAAAATTCTTCACTGTATCTACCCCAATGAAGAATTGGGGTCCTTCCCCTACCCCAAATCATTCTACTTCTAATCTAATCTCTATTTAGGCATGTCGTCTGGTCGCACCAAAACTGCATTTATTTTGTTACTTTTTTTAAAAATAAAGGCAAGGTATAGAAAATAACCATTCTTTGACTTTAAAACGTATTAGAGGATAAAGTTTTACATTTCTATGTAACAACAAATTTTGCTTATTTACTTCTGAATTCATAATATTTAAATAAGAGTGTATGTATACTTTCAAAAATTCTTCAGGCAAATGAGACAACCCAAATTAACAAGTTCAATTCCTGGTTCATTTCTAAAGCATGGTACCAAGAAATGTGTAACTATCTGATATACCCTCCTCATTCAGAAAAGGTACTGACATGCAAAGTGTTCATACTAAAACAACTCAATGGTTTCTAATTTAGGTGCCTTTGTGGCGAAGATTGCCCGGCCAAAAAATCGAGCGTTCTCAATTCGCTTCACTGACTTGGCAGTCGTGACTCATGTAGACGGCAAACCTAATCTTATCTTCCAAGTGGCCAACACCCGACCCAGCCCCCTGACCAGTGTCCGGGTCTCAGCTATCCTCTATCAGGAGAGAGAAAACGGAGAGCTCTACCAAACCAGTGTGGACTTCCACCTTGACGGCATCAGTTCTGAGGAATGTCCATTCTTCATCTTTCCACTAACCTACTACCACTCCATCACACCTTCGAGTCCTCTGGCCACTCTGCTCCAGCAGGAAAACCCTCCCCACTTTGAATTAGTCGTGTTCCTCTCAGCAATGCAGGAAGGCACTGGGGAAACATGCCAAAGGAGGACATCCTACCTGCCCTCTGAGATCATGTTACACCACTGTTTTGCATCTCTGTTGACCAGAGGTTCCAAAGGCGAATATCAGATCAAGATGGAGAATTTTGACAAGACTATTCCTGAACTTCCCACTCCCCTGGTCTCTAAGAGCCCAAACAGGACTGACCTGGACATCCGTATCAATGGACAAAGCATTGACAATTTTCAGATCTCTGAAACAGGACTGACAGAGTAAGATGTATCCACAGCACCCGATTTTTTAATGTATTAAATATATCCAGCCACTTATACAGCTACTTTTCCTTCATCAT
Source organism: Micronycteris hirsuta (assembly GCA_004026765.1). NCBI lineage: Eukaryota > Metazoa > Chordata > Mammalia > Chiroptera > Phyllostomidae > Micronycteris > Micronycteris hirsuta. The sequence continues at coordinate 32,871 of PVJI01008762.1, forward strand.
ATCTCATGGTTTTTTTTTTTTTCCAACACTGATTACATCTCTCTGATTACATCAAGCCTATGCCCATAAAAATGGCTGAGCTAACTATACACATTCTGGAAATATAACATTCTACTTTACAGAGTTTGTATCTGTGGTTATCTGCTGAAATCAGTGCCTCTCAACATAGCAGAAATGCTGGTGAATTTATGAAGATGTGGTCTGAGACCAACAATGAAGGTAAAATGGACAGTGAAATTTAACATGCTGAACTCTAAGAAAATTAACCATAAATCTCTCATTTTCATCTGCAAGTTAAAGCAAGAGTTTAGTTTCAAACCTAGCTCCTTAGGTAGATAATGATTTCACAATATTTAGTGAACATCCTTTCAAAACTGTTATTTTTTCAAGACAACAAAGATCATTCCTTTGGTTCTTTATACTACAAAACTGGGGTAAGTAATACCCCCTTAATTTTTAACAGCTAAGAACAATACTTCACAAGAAAAACAGCAGAGTATAGATTTATACATAACTTCAAAAGCATTTCAGCACGACACCCAAACACATGTTTATGTATGTATTTGCGGCAGAACGTAATCAGAGCAACTAAGGTAAGCTCCAACCCAATGGAACCTGTGGTAGTACTTTGGGCAAGGAGACACCAAGTTATATCTACATTAAAGCTATCCTGCACAATAATCAAATAGTAATTTAAAATGTATCATCGATTGCTCATTAAATGGCTTGCAACCTAAGTAAAAACATTCCCTTCCTACCTACAAGCCATTCAATAGTACTAAAAAAAATGATAGCTGTAAGTTATAAATGCAAATATATTTAAGTTTTTACAGATATAAAGGTTTAGTTAGATGTAATTCAACAAAGAAAAAATCTCCGATAGATAAAGCAAAAAATAATTAGGCAATGAAATATTTTCAAACCCAAATTCCTGTTTCCAACTTCAAATAGTTTTTTCTATAAACACAAAATGAGTGTTTATTCACCAGTAGGAGGTTGGACTAGATGAATCTACTATTTCTTTCCAAATCTAATAACCACTGAAAATTCCGCTTTCTCCACTTCAATTTTTATTGTATATGTACTAAGATGAGCCCTTTCCCTTACACATCCAGTTTAAGGCGGTTTAAGACTATTCTTTGTATACTTTTCATCTCAATAAAAAAATAAAACTGTCCTCAAACAAAACAAGAACCAAATAAGTCACTGTCAAATTTCAATTGGATTTGTGGCTGCGCTTTCTTTCCGAAATTTCCCGTATTCAGGTTTACATGGGAAAAGTGAAAGATTAGCCCTCCCCACTGATGATGACCCACACAGGAACCATCGCTCGAAATAAACACTAGCTGAGTAAAAGCAAGTAGTTGTGAAGAGCAGGGCACAGCAGCAGTCACATTTTTCTACTCTTTGACCAAAAGGAAAAGAAATTAAGAAGAATTCTCAAGTTGTCTAAGACTGGTAATAGCAGAAGAATGTCAAGGACACAGAAACTTAGTTATTGTGTACCTGCTTTTTGAAAGTCTTCTTGCTTTAAGTACTAGCCAGACCAACAGATATTTTTGACCCAAAACTGTTGTAACACATACAGACAGCAGTAATTCTCATTCCTACAATAAAGTAACAAGATTCACCTAACCTGTGAAAATAAAAGTTGTCTCAAGATTTACAAGGCATGTTCTTTCCTAAGAGCTCTCCGCTGTCACTCCCACAGGTCACAACCCAACACTTAAGTGAAGTGGCCCGACTGACACAACTCGGGGAGGGAGCACGCCCTGGGGTCTACGCCGCCCTGTAAATGCAGCGCATTCTCCATGCAAGTGCACTGCTTCCTGTTACCTTCACACCTCACAACTAGATGTGACTTCGTCCTGGACACACCCCTCAAATATGCTAATGCTATTTTTTTAATGATTCAAAAACAGACAACTAAGAAATGCAATAAAAAACTTTTGGCTAGGGCAGTGATTTTCAACCTTTCTCATCTCATGGCATACATAAACTAATCACTAAAATTCTGCAGCACACCAAAAAATATTAGTTTTTGCTGATGTGACCAAAAAAATAGGTATCATTTTGATTCATTCACACAAACGGCTACTGTTGTGTTGACTGCTGTCATTTTTTTGTTTGACAATCTGAGGGAAAGGAGGTCAGTGCCCCTGACTAAACAGTCAGGTACTGTATGTTTTAAAAATTCTTGCAACACGCCCTGGCTGGTGTGGCTCAGTTGGCTGGCACATTGTCCCATAAACCAAAAGGTCGCGGGTTTGATTTCCAGTCAGGGCACATGCCTAGAAGGTGGGTTCAGTCCCTGGCTGGGGTGCACAGAGGCAACCTATAGATGTTCTGGTCTAGGGGACTGAAAGCTTCCAAAAGCACAGTTCACGAGTCTTTCCCTTCACAGAATCAGTTTCTATGTCAAGAATTAAGTTCTTTGCAAAGACGCCATTATCCTTTCAGGGGAACGGAGTGCAAAGAGAAAGAGGGAGGAAACTCCTGAGCAGTGGGAACAGCAGCTTCTTCCTGGCTGCGCAGCTCACTAGCCCGGGCCACCCAGCAGCTCAGTGACACACCTCGGACACATTGCCAGGAAGACCCAGTTAGACTGAACTTAGGAAGTGCTTCTGGAAACCGATACAGATACTATGACAGCGCCCACAAATGACGACAAGTAGTTACAAAAAAACAACCGTAAGGCCTAGTTCTATTCACATACAAGCCCATATTACCAGCTGCCAGCTGCAGCCTAATAACCAAAAACTGCTTTTTGTCTACTTCGAAGTATTTCACACCAAATGCACTAACTGGTGTCACACGGCCTATAAACCTACTGGTACCATCTGAACCATTTCTTATTTTTTAATAATCTTTTAATTTCATCCTCACAGAATCACAGTACTACAAGATGATTGCTGGAACCAATCTCCCCCTATGGCACAATCGATTCCCACTGAATAGGAATTTCATTATCACAGGCCTCTTTCCACATTCTCCCATGTGTGTTCATAGGGCTTATGCCCGATTTTACCAGATACTGTTAAGTCCATCCAGTTCTCTCCATGGAAGAAGCAAATACATGATGAGAAACATCTCCAATTTTAAAAAGAACAAATCATTCTGTAATCTTCAGTACTCAAATTATCTTAATTTAATGTCATAGGACATCTCACAATTGATCACTACATATTGGTGTCCCAAAAAATTAGTTCAGTACTGCTCTTCCTGAACAGTGTAAGATACAATTATAAGCAGTTTTTTTAATCTACAATATTTTCAAAAGTGGATTACATACAAAAAGAGCTCAGAATCATTAGCACAATGAATAACCTAAAAGTGATCATCTTATCAAAAAGCATTCAATAAAAGCCACTATGATATATTTGAATATACATGTGTAGCACTTGCCTTGATGCTTTAGTAGGAAAAACTTTCTTAATATTCTTAACCACTTCACATCAATTTAGTTTTATGGAACTTGCCTTTTCAAAAATATATCTTTGCTTTGCTTTTGCAAAGAAAAAACCTATACTCTTAACAGAGGGTGATTGGGAAAATTACCCTATCGCATTAATAAGAGTTAAAATATGAGAAAGGCAAATAATGATAAAAAGGAACTTTATATTCATCTAAAACAAACCACCAGAGTGTGACAACAGTTAAAATCAGGCTAGTCCCACGACAGGGAACTCACCACTGGGCAGCCCAAGTCATTTTCAGATAACTCTGATTATTAGATCTTTTAAGACTGTGTCAAGTATCTGCCTCCTTAAACTTGTCCTCAGGACTCATAAAGATCAAGTCAAATTCCTCTTTCATGTGATTGTTACGCAAATATTTGCAGAGAGTGACCCTATAAACTCTCTTCTCTACTCTGCCCCATGCACAATCTAGTCTCCTATGTAAACATGCCCACCTCCTTCCCGCATTCCGCACCACGGGGCTTCCTATGCCCAACCACCCTGCTCCGATGTATGGGTCCTTTCAAGGTGTGGCTCCAGTACTGAACACAACACTTAGGTTCTCCTGGGACAACATAAAAGAGTGGGCCTCGCTACCATCTGACTCCCTGCAGACACCCGAGTTCTAGTAAATGCTGCACTTGGACACACTGGTGCTGTGCCGAACGTTAAGCAGGGTCAGCCGAGAGGGCTATGCCTTTCCCCCAGAAGGCTGCTTCATACGATTATTCCATATGTTAAACTGGAGAGTTTATTTATGTGAGACTGCATCTTCTGCTGTTAAACTTCCATCTGATTAAATCTGGTCTCTTGTTCCACCTTAATTCCGATCCCAAGTCCTAAATGTTCCTCTCTGTAGCTATCCCTCTAGACATAAATGACTTAGAAATGACTGCACACCAACACTGTCATCCAATGAAAAGGAATAATTATTTAGCACCTAGCACAAGGCCTATCATATGAGTAGGAATTCAATAATCACTGAATAAATAAATGAGCTCACATATTCTTACTTAATCCTAAAACTTCAGCCTGGCTGGTGTAGCTCAGTGGATTGAGCGTGGGCTGGGAACCAAGTGGTCCCGGTTCGATTCCCAGTTGGGGCACATGCCTGGGATGCGGGCCAGGTCCCTGTGAGGGCCATATGAGAGGCAACCACACATTGCTGTTTCTCTCCCTCTCTTTCTCCCTCCCTTCCCCTCTGCCTAAAAATAAATAAATAAAATCTTAAAAAAAAAAAATTCTGTGAAGCATTATCACCTCCAATTATTGTGAGACCTCCTGAATATCTGAGAGCTTAAGACTACTGGTGATCTTCTGATTCCAAACGCTGCGCTCTTTACTCATTAACTCTCTGTCTTCACTGAGAAAAGTACTGAATCAAACAAAGACAGGAGCAGAGATCCTGACGAATCCCCCAAGATAGTACTCATCCAGTTGTCCACATATGAGTAAAACCATTTAACTAGCAATAAGTTATGCACCCAGTCTGTTCAAAAATTCATACTACATTCATTTAATGACTTTTTTATTTATAGTCCTAATGCCATGATAATAAACGAGAAATTTAAGTAACTGATATGTTAAAATGAGTTTGATATGGAAACAATGATACAAAAGTGACATTATGATATTATAACTACTTAGATTTTAAAAAACAATCTGCAAATCAATCTGTGAATATTTAACATACGTTTTTGTGAAATGTTCACCTTTATCAGAATCATCACCTGGAGAACCTGCCTGGTACTTCTAGGAATTTGGGGTTTGTGTAGTAATTTTTATAATGGCAATATTACTGTGAACTGGAATTTTTTTCTCTAAGGTATTAGTAATACCTACAGCAGTTGTAAGGCGGTACCTTTAGTAAGTCAGACTCTATCTTAACATCACAGATCATTAACATAAACTATGATTAATTCACCATGAACACTGAAGTTCTGTTCTCTTACTATGTTTGTTTTAATTCAGTGGCTACATTAACTATAGCTTATTTTGACTGCTCTCATTTAAAAACAAGGAAAAAAGGTTATACATCAAAAAGACCAAATAAGTGACCAAAGAAAGAACATTCGCAGTGTTAGCTTTGCTCCCTATACAAAAGCCAACATTCTAGCATTCTATTTCTCCTCACCTAGAAGATGCTATTTACCCTGGAAAAGCAGTTAACAGTCTGGTTCCTAACTTGAAACTTCAGTTCACAAGACAACCTGCATAAAGAACACACGCCTTGCAGAGAACACACAGACCTAAAAAGTAAAATCAAGTAAATCCTCATGGCGGTATGCCTAAGCCCTGGTTTCATGCAACAGAGCCCTCAAACAGCCCTGGACTTCCCAATGCAACAATGCTACAACCCCATCTGCTGGAGAGGTGCAGGTAACAGAGTCAATTTTCATAAGTACATCCTAATGCGGAAGCCTTGTTAAAAACTAGTATCATGGAAGTCCAGATAAAAATACTTCAAAACAGTAAGAAAGCCTTACCTACATCTTTTCGTCCTGGTTTTTCAAAACGTCTGTCACCCCTAGAAAAAAATAAGTTTCAAACAAGACTTGAGAGTAATATATAGATTTCCCACCCATGACACATACTTTCCTATCTTTAATAGCATTTTTTTTCAAATTATAAAACAAATAAATGGTTATTATCTAACATTTTGAAAATACAGAGAAGCAGATATGAAAACAAAAATATGCACCATCTCAGACACCAAAAGCTAGCTTTTGACCCAGAAATGTTATTTTTTTAACTAGATATATTTTAAAATTAGGTATATACTTATTTTAAATACATACTGCATACAGTTTTTAAATGTGTTTAATGATGTGTTTTCTCAATATCATCCTAAGGTTAATGGAATTGTTATATAGAACTGTATTGTGTGGATCACTATTATATAAGAAATCATGCTGATATTAAGCTAGCTTGCTTCCGATTACTTTATATCATAAACATCATCAGAGTGGACGTCTCTGCACATACGTCTTTGTGCAACTGTCCTTGCTCATTGTGATAGACCTCCTACTTTCTCACAAACAATATAAAGATGCTTTGCTTAACAGCAACAAATAAAATAATATCAATGCTTCCCACTGAATGCTCATCAAATAGTAAATCTAATTAACTATTAATTATTCAAGCAGGCACTAACATATTAACCTATTTATCTGAAATGCTGCTTCTTTTAAACAAAGATCATTTTTAAATTTCTAATATAGAACTTCATATTCACCAATTAACAGCATTTTTTAAAAATGAAAACTTGTAACAGTACAAAGCAGCTTCTCCTCTACAGAAAGCAGAAAAGAAGTTTTTTACACCAAGAAACCTTTACACCAAGATGTGGATCCTTTAGTAGTTACCTTTCCTCCCAGCTCTGTGACCTATGCATTTCCCTGCCACCTCCTCGACCAAACACACCCTCTACTTCATCAAAGCTTCTTTGGTAAAAACCACATTCACCTCTGCCTCTGCCTGAAAATAAAATAAAATTAAATTAAAAAAAAAAAAAAAAAAAAAGAACGAAACAGAAAAAATCAGTCAGACGTCAACATTTGGCACACGTTCAACACCAAAGATTATTCTTTGAAGTTCTGTCTCTATACAAAGCAAGATGTGTCCATTAATATTTAGTGAGGCCCAATGGATCTTTACCTGGGAGACCAATGGCGGCACTGAAGTAGCTAGACCACGGGAGGTTGAAAGAAACAAGTTAGGAAACTGATGTAAGAGTCCCAGTCCCAGTCCTGAACAAGAAACAGTGTTAATATTAAGATCCTTAATAAAAAGCTCAATAGTGAAATTCTAAGGTGATCACTAAACAGTTACAAGTTAAACCTTTTATTAAATTATTTGCAACAAAAATGGAAGATGAGGAGAGTTTGTGAAGAGATAAAGTACAAAAGCCAAGCGTAAGTGTTAAAATAATTTACCTAACTCAGAGAAAGAATAATGTAACAGGGTCGACTCCAAACTATCGATTTTGTGAACAAACCCCCTAAAGGCAGGAGTGAACTCCTCAGCGACTACAGGCACTCCCCCCGCTGTGCCCGAACCTCGACGAGAAGCGTCACCACGAAGTCCGACCCACAGACCTGACAAGTGTGTGGATGGAGGGACTCAGAAGCTCTAGTGGTTCAAGTGTAAACTGGTCCTTCCTAAAGGTAACTGGTTAGATCTATCAAAATCTGACACAACAATTCTAACTAGAACCCATCCTAATAGAAATAAATATTCTCACAGATAGCAACTGCATGTGTATAAAGATGTTCGTTGTAATTAAAAAAAAAAACATAAACAACCTAATCAATAAAGGATTGGCTAACTAAATTCTAATAAAACAATTCAGTAGAACACTATGAAGCCACAAAAGATAAAGTAGTGCCATTTTTTAAAAATCTACATTATTCTGTTGAGTGACAAAAGCATGCCAAAGAAAAATACATATAAATAAGTATAATTATTAAATACATATAAGCACACATAATACTTATATAAATGACACAGCTGTGCAGTTTGGGTCAGGGAGGCTATGTACCCTATTGCTGAGTCTGGAGGCAGAAGACAATATGAATTTTCAGCTTTATACTTTCTGTACAATATGAGATTTCCCAGCTAGTACACGTCATGTTTCCAACACAGGCCTGGAAACTGCAAGGGAGTGGAGGGGTCTGGGGATGTACTTACACCTAGACGAAATCTAAGCCATCATCCCTAGTTCAACTTCTCCAACAGAGTAAAACCACCCGAACAAAAGTGATGCTGCATCTTGGATAAAAGCATGGATGCATTCCAGAGCTAAATACAATGAGTTAAAGAATTATTTCAAATATCCATGCAGTATTTCTACATCTTGGTTATAATTTCTCAAGAACTGACTCAAAATAATAGTTGTACTTTAACATATTATTAGGAAATTCAAACATAACAGACAGGATTGTATGTAGTCTCAGGAACAATGGGTACCTTCTTAATAGCCCAAGTATCCATTTCTTTATCCGTAAAATGTAGGTGAGGACTAAGGCTGAACTATAATAATCTTAAACTTATCTTCTAGTTGCCAACTTTTTAAGTCAAATGAAAGTCGACTCCCAGTTTCAGCACCTCTCTCCTTAGGAAATGCATAATTTTATTTAAGATCCTAAAACAGTGTAATAATAACTGTTAGACAACACTGGGGTGATCCCTACAATGATAATTTTTAGAGTGAAAGAGAAAAGTACCCAGTCTTTTTAGAGAACAATTTTCTCTGGAAAAACCATTAAGTATGGATCACTGTGAAAAAGTGTTTTATTCTGAAAACATCTGAACACAAAAATAGCCTCCAGGTTGCCCGAAAAACAAGCAACACACAGACAAAAGATTTTCTGCCAGGTATGACTCTCATTAGAGCACTGGACCTCCTTATGAGACCAAAGCTTTAAAAGTGGGCACATAAATCAGATTAGAGCTTTCCAGCTTGTAGAATATAGAAACAATCTTCAAAGTACACAAGGCCCATAATCACCTATAAGTGTAGTACCCAAATAAGGAGCAAGTAAATATAACATGATGACTCTTTCATAAAGCTCAATTTACAGGACTGTCCTATTTCTGAGATCTCACCCTATTCTTTTGGGGGATTAAAATATACTTCTTTTTAATAAACACGGTAGCTGACAGCTGTGTGGATCTGCTTTACTGTTAAACATCTTAACCAGATAAAAGAGAAAGATGACAATTATGTTCTCTCCCCTCCATTTGTTCGTTTAAATTTTATTAGTTCATGGTATTTAAAAGTCTGGAAGTCAGTCAATTTTCATGTCAAAGTTTCCTCAACATGGAAAGAGGCAGGATTATCATACAATGTTAGCAGCTCTGCCCATGCTCCCCTCCCCACAAAAAGCCACAATCATCATTATTTAACCAACAAGTTAAAAGTAATGAGTAGGGATGAAATAACCACAGATTAGTGGTTTTATGAGGCCATTAAAAAGAATCACAGCCGAGGACAACTGTGTTAGAATTATTTTTCAAAGTCAGTACATTCATTTGACTATCTCAAGCCATCCTTTCCCATCGACGTTAAAAGTCATTGCTTGCATCACTGTATCTATCTTTTTACACCTCCTGTTTAAGTTCTGAATGTACCACTTCTATCCTGTGTGATAACCCTATACTTCAAAGAAACCAGAAAGCAGGGAGAAATTTATCAATTCTTCACTTGTTTCTCGATACGGAACTTTGTCTAAGCCTGTTTAGAAAGACTGGTTGGTATTCGCAGCACACAAAGTTGACAGTCATTGGAGGCACACAGAACAGCTGACTTGCGGGCCACACTTCTTGATCAATAAGATCTCTCTGTGACTTGCCCTGAAAAGCACTGGAGATGAAGCTGAGTACATGCAACCTCTCCCTGCTGCCAGCCCACGGCAGAGAAATACAGGAAACACCCCATCGTAGGCTAGAACACCATCGCGCCACCGAGATGCACACACCTCGAGTCGAATTCCGGACCAGTGGAACCTACCTGCACTTGGAAACCTCAAAGGCCTGTGGAGCTTTTCAATTCTGAAGCACACAGATATCTAAATCTCACTATCCAAGTATCCTCAGAGTTATTTCTTGTAAATTTTATAGATGATTCTAACAACTCCCCAGGTTAAAAACCACCATTATAGAGACTGACAAATTCAGAAGAGGAAAACATGTACGACTTGGTTATTGTAACTGGCCTACAAGTGGAGAATTTCAGTTAACCTTTACTTCATTCCTAACACCTGCATTCCCACACTCTAAATGGATGACTGAGAGAAATCTCTTCACAGGCATGCGCAATTTACTTTGGTCTCTATAAAGAGTGATCATAACTTACTCCATTCATAAGGCACAACTTGAAGACAAAAGATTTTAGCTACTCCACACTCACACTCACGCCAATCCGGGAGGTGCGATACGTGGACACAATGGCCTCTGTCCTTGCAGATACCCAATCCTTCCGTTTCTAAAGCACCGCAGACAGAATGACTAGGGGTCTTTGGTCTACTACTATGGTTTAACCAACTTAGAGTTAAATGCTCAAGTAAGTATTTACATGACAAACATCAAGAATGCCCTTAGGTAGCAGAAAATCAATGAACCCAAAACAGAGAGCAGATGTCAAAGAAACAAGCATTATCCAAATAAGAACTGCTCTTCTAAGAAAAGACACAAATCTATTAAACTTAGGTTAAGTAACTGCTGCATAATTATTTCACGTTCTACCCCCTAAAACAGTCCTAGTGTTGATGAGACAGCTTTTATGAAGTCTCTCTCGAGGTGGGGACACCCTTGGCACATGGCCTTATACACAGACACCTTGCGTCACAGAGGCCTGTGGGACTGATGCTGCTCCAGCAGCCAAGGCGCTTCAGGGAGCTCTGCTTCTCCACCTGCAAAGCTCCCTAGGGACAAAGATTTGCAAACGGTAAGTAGGACCACCTAGAATCCTTCACACTCAAATTTCTAAGCTAGAATCACCCTCCTCTGCTCCCAATCTGGGGTGTAAAGCACATACATCGAGAAATGGTTCAGAAAACAAATGTTCAGGATAGTTAGAATGCAGTTAATGTCAAAGAGCAGTTTTTTAAAAATCAGGTATTTCGGTATCTGTAAGGTGGTTTTCCTGTGCTCCGCCGCCTCCGCCCTTGCGCCTTCCCCACACAGAAGCTCACCTCGCCCTCGTGAAGAACTTCGACCTCTAGGAGCCCCCACCACTGTTCCTCCGCCTCGTCCTGTCAATCGCAGGACAGCAGCACTATTTACAGACATGGAAAAGTTTCTCTGCCAAAAAAAATTAAAAAGAAAGAAAAAATGGATCAAATAGATAAGACTGCATGGTGTTTCTCCCCATCTCCCGCTGCGTCTACAAAATGGCATCTAATCACTAATAGCAATGGGAAACCATAGCTACACAACATACCAGGATGATCCAAAACCTCATTTTAGCAGAAATTTTAAATAAACATTTCAAATCAACAAACACTGGCAACCAATGCCTTCCACTATGCTAGGTTCTGTGAGGAAATACTAAACAAACTCTAAAGGCTGTATATATCCAAAGCAGAGATGTTAAATATGCATCGTAATACATAAAACTGGGTAAAAGAGACCTGATTTGAAAGGGTCCTTTAATTAGTGATAGGTAGAAATGAGGAGTCACAAAAAGGTGTGACTCAAGAGTAGCATAATAAAGAGGAAAATGAATGATCATTTTTGCCTCATTTTGCTCACCAGTGTGAATTAACCACTCCAAGTAGTATTTAATAGAATGACAGGAATCAGAAGTGAATGAGGAAGGGCCAAATAAAAATCTATGTAAGATAAACCATCTTCATGGGGAGGGGGGAAAATGCTTGGAAAAAATAAAACCCCTATCACTCAGTCTTTGGGCTACACTTACACCCACAGTCAATATGGAACAGGGTCAAGCACAATGAGATAGTAATGGGTGGGCATCCTTCGAACATGAAGAGAAAGACAGGAGGCCTAGGAGTCAAAAATGTTTAGAGGGTTAGGAAAAAGTAAAGCAAGAGTAATTTTAAAAATCTTGAAAACCTATCTATAAAACACAGCAGTTATAAGCAGATTTTAGAGTGCACACAGGGGGCTGGCACCCAACACCTGCATTGTCCAGGGGTCAACTTTAATTCAAAGGAGAATTTGGTTTGTTTTTTTTTTTAAGATTTTATTTATTTACTTTTAGAGAGGGGAAGAGGGAGAAAGGGAGAGAAATATGGATGCGTGAGAGATACATCAATCAGTTGTCTCTCACACGCCCCCAAATGAGGACCTGGCCCACAACCGAGGCATGTGCCCTGACTGGGAATCGAACCAGCAGCCTTTTGGTTCGCAGGCCGGCACTCAATCCACTGAGCCACACCAGCCAGGGCTCACTGGAGTTTTAAACACAGAAAATGTTGAAATATATCCTCACCTGCATACTTCCTATACACCTAAAACCTAACGGACATTTGCGCACAAGTGTCTGAGGAAAGTGCAACCTGAGTATGGCTATAGCCAAGGGACCCTCCTGGGAAAATGGAAAGAAGTGAGACTTAAGAAACAGGTTGAAAAAAAAATTTGTCCAACTAATATTTTACATCCAAATTGTTCTCCACTATTTGGATGTAAAATTCCTGATATGCTGTTTTGATTCAAAAATCAATTGACATGTGATGTCTATACCTCTTGAAGAAATTAATATGTAGTTAGTAAAAAATATCTCTCATTACTAAATTTCTTATTTTAATAATCTTTTTCATCACCTGTCTCATTATTTGTCTTTTTCAGAATTGTATTCAATACAATTTGCTCGGGTAAATTTTAGAACTGTATTAATGTAATTAAGTTTTTTTACTTGAATTTGATAGATATATAATCAGTCATGCAACTTCAAAACTGAAGATTTAAGATGTAACCAATAATAGAGAAAGATATCCAACCCAAAACACTTATTTCAAACTGTATTTTTAAAAAGCTAATTGAAACAATGTATTGACTTACCTTTCAGCACAGAGAAACCAGTGGAATTATTGAATAATGCCTCTGGGGACACAATTAAGCAAGACTATGAAGTCTCAAAATCTAAATTAATATATTCTAAAACTGGAAAAACAGAGGTCAGGGCTAACTGCATCATGTATGCCAGGATCCCATGCAGATGAAAGCCTCGCCACCTGACTGTCACATGTATGAAGCTCAAAGCACCCAGCTGTAAGGTGCAGGGAAAACTCTCACATGCTTACACATACCCTCACACATTGCCACTGAAGTGCAAACTGCTATAATCTCTGCAGGGCAACTTCTCAAAGTGTACTTAAAGTTCCATAACCTTTGAAACAACAATTGTTCTTCTTACATTTGTGAAAAATAACATTAAGCAGAAAGATCTCAACTGCAGTACTGTATTTTTGTAAAAGCAAAATATGGAAACCAGCTTAGCATCAACCAATAGAAGCTAACTGAAAAATCATGGTCATCTACACATGGAATTCTATGCAGTTGTTTTAATACATGGGCAACTCTAAGGCTGAACCACATGAAATTGTTAATATTCAACCATTTCTGATCCACAAAACTGCAATTTCCCATGGCCGACCTGGCACATGAAGACACAAAGCACAGATGCAGTTAGGAACACGCAGAGGCCAGACTGCCTGAGACTGAACTTTGGCTCCTGCGCTCAGCGTCTCTGTGCCTCACTTTCCTCGCCTGTACATACAACGGGGACAGGAAAAACATTTCTTATCTACTTCCTGGGTCGTTGCAAGCACTTACGTTGAACAAATGCTTAGAACAGTGTCTGACACTTATTAAATGCTAAATAAATACTTGCCATTACCTCCTAAACAGATGCTTAAGGGAAAACAGAGAAGTGCAGGAAAGTGTGCAGAGCATGCCACCATGTGCGTACAGTATGTGTTTAAAGGAACCAATATACAGGTGACCCCTGAACAACAGAGTATGAACTGCGTAGGTTCACTTACAGGTGGATTTTTTTCAATAAATGTAGTAAATGTAGTTTTTCTTCACCATGATTTTTTTTTTAAGATTTTATTTATTTTTAGAGAGAGAGGAAGGGAGAGAGAAAGAGAGGGAGAGAAACAGCAATGTATGGCTGCCTCTCACATGGCCCTCACTGGGGACCTGGCCCGCAACCCAGGCACGTGTCCTGACTGGGAATCAAACCAGCGGCCCTTTGGTTCCCAGCCCGCGCTCAATCCACTGAGCTACACCATCTAGGGCCGCCATGATTTTCTTAATAACATTTTTTCTCAAACTCACTTTAAGAATACAATATATCACATATATACAAAATATGTGTTAACCAACTGTGTAGATTATCAGTAAGGCAGACTATTAGTAGTTAAGTTTTTGGAATGTCAAAAATTATACATGGATTTTCAACTGCACAGTGGGTTAGCACCCCTAACCCCCGCATTGGTCAACTGTATGATTAGTTATAGATGTATTAAATATCCCTGGAAGGGAACAAGAAAAGGGAAACAGTGGTTCTCCGGAGGAAGAATAACTGGCAGAATTTGGGTGACTCACAGACTTGCTTTTCACTATATGTGCTTTTTGAAGTTTTTTTTTATATATACGTGTGTTATCTATTCAAAACCAAATACATGAAGTAATTACCTAGTCAAAAACACATACGTGAAATAATTTTCTTCAATGGAAAATAAATAAAATATATCAATCTGGTAACAAATGCCTAAATTATAAGTGTAAAGTACAGTCATGCTTTCCAAACTGAGATATACATTTCTAGGGAAATGTCAAAGGAGCAACACTAGAAGATGTTCGAGCATCCATTTCGTCCCTAGTTATATTTTATACATACAGACATACAGAGAGAGAGAGAACGTGCACAAAATTAACTTTCGTTTTAAAGATAAAATGAAAGGTATCTTCAGGAAGCTTAAGATAGGCAGCAAGAAGCTACTTAGGTTATTATAGAAGTATTACCCATAGAGGTAATCGGTTAAAAAGTAAGCAAAACCCTAGTCTACAAAAATCTAAATCACAGGTGGCAAACACAAGGCCCGCGGGTTGAATCCGGCCCAGCACCTTGTTTCTACCTGGCGGCAGCACCGGCCTTACCCTGGTTAAGGAGTAGTTTACATTTATATAGTCCTAAAATTACACTTGGATCTTTGAAGGCAACCATGAGGCTGATGTGGCCCCCAGTTAAAATGAGTTTGAAACCCCTGATCTAAATAATCCCTAAAGTGGGCCTGACCATCCATAGCACAAACATCAAAATGTTCATTAATCTTTGCCAGCTGCAATCAATGTTCTACTCTATCATATTTTTAAAATAATAAAGGCCACAAAATAAGTGTCAGGAATCTAAATGATGCACTGTAAATACCTCTACAAATGGGCCCTGGTCTTCTGTGACTGCCCGAAAGCTTCCGCACCCTCACACACAGCACAGCCATTACAGCCTCCAGACCCGCACACCTTAAGACTTTTGCAATTATAAAAACAAAACGAAGATTTGCTTCTTCAGTCATTCCAGAACCAGTTTTGATGTGTAGGTGTACTGCATACCTAACTTTATTCTTTTTTCAAATTCTTAACCAACAGTTCCTAAGAGCATCTTCTGATTAATCTTAGATTTTTCCAAATGATTTGTGTAGCTACTTAATAACTACTAATTTCTTAGAAATGTTATGGGACATTTCTAAATGATTTGATTACTCATTCTATTGATCATGTTTTGGTATCTAATAGCAAGTGCTCCCCTCTCTCTTTCTCTCTCTCTCTTTTGGGGGGAGGAGAGGTGCCAATTTTGAATAGTCTAAGACTGCATTTTCCACTTGACAATACACTGCTTATAAAGTGCACTGTTATTTCCTTTCCCTGTGCACACGTTCCATGTTCAAGTACCAAGAATGCCCAGTTACTTACTATATAGCAGCTCGGCTTTTAAAACTGCTATGGAATTTGCTACCAATTTGGGTCCTTCAATATTTTGTGTAGAACAATGCTAAATCCACAGTCAAAGTTGGCTTAATCAACCTCTTCAATGGTGGGCCCGGGGACACCACCGGATGGTGGGGCTCCACCACCAGGGAAGCTCCCAGGCATTCCGCCTGGCGTGTCTCCTGCACTTTGGAAGAGCTTGGTAATGATAGGGGCGCAGACTTTTTTCCAGCTCTTCCTACTCATGTTCAAATTCTTCCTTCTCTGTAGTCTGGTCATTAAGCCAGTAAACGTCATCGTACTTGTAAAGAATCTTCTGTTTGTCCTCATCACTGATCTTGCCTTGAAGTTTTTCACCTTCAACAGCTGGTTCACATTGAAAGCATTGGATTTAAGTAAATTCCTGGAAGACACCTTGTCCTGCTGCTTCTCATCTTCAGCTCCATACTTCTCAGCTTCGTGAACCATGTGCTCAACGTCTTTCTTGCCTGAATGACCCTTGCTGCTAGTGACGGTAAAATCTTGTTCTCTCTTCCCATACTCTTACCCGCAGCAGAGACATCAAGGATGCCATGGCGTCAATACCAAAAGTACCTCCATTCTAAGAAATACCTCCAGGTGCAGGGTGTGTGCCTACGAGTCCAAACTTACCGAGCAGGTTGTTATCCCTAGTCACGGCACGTTCCCCTTTACAGACCCGGACGAGCACACCAGGCTGGCTGTCAGAGTAGATCGTGAAGGTCTGTGTCTGCTTGGTAGAAATGGTGGTATTGCACTCGATGAGAACAGCCATGACTCCATCAGCAGTTTTAATGCCAAGGGAAAGAGGACTGACATCCAGTAGCAGCAAATCTTGAATGTTTTTGAATTTGTCTCCAGGCAGTATGGCTGCCTGGACAGCTGCACCCTAAGCAACAGCCTCATCAGGGTTGATACCCTTATTCAACTCTTTTCCACTGAAGAAGTCCTGCAGGAGTTTCTGAATCTTGGAGATATGGGTAAACCACCCACCAGGACAGTGTCACTGACCTGGGACTTGTAGAGCTTGGCATCCCAAATGGCTTTCTCTACAGGGTCCAGGGTGCCACAAAAAAGGTCAGTATTCAATTCTTCAAATCAGGCACAGGTGAGAGGTATAGAAGTCGATTCCTTCACTGAGCAAATCAATCTCAACACTGGCCTGGGTGCAAAAGAGAGTGCTCTTAGCACATTCACAAGCATTATATAGGTGACGAACAGCCCTCTTGTTCTCACTATGTTCTTACGCTTGCTTGAGTTCTGCAATAAAACAACCATTTAGTTGTGAAAATTTTCTCCACTTTAGTGGGTGGCCCTGGCTGTAGACATGACCTCAGAGATTCCATCCTCAATAGTGAGAACTGACACACCACCAGTGCCACCTCCCAAGTCAAATGTCAGCACATTTCTTTTAGCTCCTGCGTTTTTGTCTAAGATATAGGCCAGTAACGGCAGCAGTTGGCTCACTGATAATTCAAAGTACACTGAGACTAGCAACAGTTCCAGCATCTTTGGTAGCCTACTGAGAGTCATCAGAGCAAGCAGGTGTCGTGACAAAAGCACTGGTAACGACCTTCCCGAGGCGGGCTTCTGCAGTTTCCTTCATCTATGTCAAAACCATTAAATAACACCTCTTCTTCTGATAACTTTTCCTCTCTCCCCTGTATTCTACTTGGACCTTGGATCTGCCACCATCATTCACCACCATGAAGGGCCAATGCTTCATATCGGATTAGACAACAGCATCATCAAAACCGTGTCCAATCAAGTGTTTGACATCAAACACCAGGTCGATAGGGTTCACTGCAATTTGATTCTTCGCAGCATCAGCAATAAATCTGTCAGTATCAGTAAAGGCAACATAACTTGGGGTGGTTCAGTTTCTCTGATCATTGGCAATTAATTCCACTTTTCCATGCTGGAAGACACTCACACAAGAGTAGGTATTGTCAAGATCAATGCCAACTGCAAGTTCCTGAGACACTGTTGCTTGAGTGTATGCACGGCTGGCGGAGACCAGGATACAAAGAGCTGCGCCGTGCTCAATGAGTATCCCTACTTATTAAAAAGCTTTCGGGCCCATTTAGTCTCTAAGAAATCTAGGAAATCATGTAAGAAAAAAAATACAAAGAAATTATTAAATATATGTATGAACAGCTAAAAATTTTGGAAGAACAATCACAAAAGATTAAAACTGGTATACTGTACTATATAAAAATTAGCTTCCGTATTTAAAAATAAATCATACAATTAAGTGCCATTTAAAAATTTAGGAAACAAGTTAGGGTTGGTTCACGTAAATAGTATAAATCAATGAGAAAAAGATTAATATCGGAAATAAAAATTGGCTAGAGCAAAAAAATAAATAAAAGAAATATAAATACAAACATTTGATAACTTTGCCCTGCCCTGGAGAAATATAAACTAAAGTAATAGAAACATTTTTTTCCAAATATACAGAAAATTTTTACAATAGAAATACTCAAAGTTAGAAATGCAAAAGAATGCTTACTGTACACCATCACTTGTACAAAAGGGGAAAATATATAATATCTACTTAGAAAAATACACAAGAAACTGCTAACACCGTCTGCCTTTGAGAAAGGGAAACAGGTGGCTGAGGAACAAAATAGATTTTCTATTATATACAATCCTGTAAATATTGATTTTTAAACCATATGACTTAGTCAAAAAATAAATAAATTTCAAGAAAAAAATACTGAGCATGGCAAAGAGTAATGGTAAAATACTACAGTTATGGCAGCAACAAAAACAAAAGTAATAACCTTACACGAGTTTCTTAAAAGCAATTCAGCAGTATGGAGTAACTGGGTTTTCTTTCCGGACTTTCAGTTCTATTCTGCTGACCTACATGCCTGTCCTTATGCCACAGTTTTGATTATTGTAGTTTGCAGTAAGTTCTGAAATCAAAACATCTGTGCCCTCCCACTTTGTTTTTTTCAAAATTGTCTTTGACTATTTCAGGTCCCTTGCAATTTCGTGTGCATTTTAGAATCAGCTTTTCAATTTCTACCCAAAAAGCCATTGGGATTTTGATGGGATATTGATTGCACTGGCAATCAATAGATTAATAATATTAAATCTTAGAAGGTTCAATGAATACTGGCACCTTTCCATTAATTTAGGTCTTGTTTAGTTCCTTTCAACAGTGATTTGTAGTTCTTAAGTATAAAAGTCTTACACATCCTTGGTTAAATCTATTCCTAAGTATTTTATTGTTTCTGATGCTAATCTCCTTTGCAAACTGCCCATTGCTCATGTACAGGAATACAACCAATTTCTGAATGTTGATCCTGTACTCTACAACTGTACTGAATGCATTTATTAGTACTAATAGTTTTCTTGTGGATTCTTTAGGATTTTCTATATGTAGTGGAGTGTCATCTGCAAATAAGAGATAGTTTTACTTCTTCTCTTCCAATTCAAATGCTTCTTATCTCTTTTTCTCGCCAAACTGCTCTAGCTAGAACTTTCATGTAATGATGGATATCCGTAATAAAGTGGCCCCATATCTTATTTCCAATGTTAAGGAGAAAGCTTTCAGTCTTTCACTAGTAAGAATGGTCATGGACCACATAACCACGTTTCAGTCAAAAACAGAAAGCATATACTTGGTCTCGTAAGATTGTAATAGAGCTGAAAAATCCTTATCGCCTAGTGAAGTCCTAGCAGTTGTAATGCTGTGGTGCAAAGCGTTACTCACATATTTGTGTTAATAATGGTGTAAACAAGCTTACTGAGCTGCCAGTCATATAAAAGTACAGCACATAAAATTACATACAATACGTAATACTTGATAACAGTAACAATTACTATGCTACTGGTTTATGGGTTTTTACTATAACTTCTCTATGTGTAAACACACAAACACCACTGTGTTAAAACTGCCTGCAGTACTCAGTACAGTACCATACTGCACAGGCCTGTGTGACTCGGGAGCAACAGGCTGTACCACACGGCCCACGTGTGCAGCAGGCTTCCCCACCCACGTTGTGTCAGGTGCACTCTATGAAGTTCCCACGACAAAATACCTCACAATGCACTTCCCAGAACATGTCCTCATAATTAAATGATACATAACTGTATGATGTTAGTTGTAGGTTTTTCATAAACACCCTTAATCATATTGACGAAGTTCTCTTCTATTCCTAGATAACTGAGTGTCTTATTGTGAAAGGGTGTTGAATTTTGTCAAATGCTTTTTCTGCACACATTGAGATGATCAAGAGGGGTTTTTTCCCTTCATTCTATTAACGTGATGTTTTACACTGATTTTATGTTGCACGACCCTTGCATTTGGGGGATAAATCCTAAAACTATACAGTTGGATTCTGATTGCATTGGTATACTTTGACAACTAAAGATATACAAAGATAATAGACTGCAATAAAACATACTAAATGTTATCAAATAATTATGTCTACATGGTAAACTTATAAGTGAGATTTTCTTCTTTATACTTTTCTATATTTTCTACAACGAATATAAGTAATTTTATAGTAAAAATAAGTATTTTATTGGTTTTTAAGAATATAAAAAATCATAAACTCAATAAGAAAACTGTCCAATAGAACAGTGAGCAAAGGACACAGAATCAAAGACCCTCAGGGCCCATAAGTACATGAAAAGATGGTCAACCTCACTAGTAACTAGTAAAATACAAATTAAAAACAATTATCACAGGCATCATTTTGGCCAAAATTTAAAAACCAAGAACTGAAGGGCTGCATAAAAATAAAATGTCTCCTACACTGCTGGCTAGACTGTAAATTGGCTTAAACAACTATAATGTGGCAATACCAGTAAAGTTTTAAAAAATGCAAAGAGCTAAAACCCAGAGATTTCATTTTTATACTATGTTTTAAGAACACTTATGGCAACATAATTTATAATAGCAAAAATTCAAAACAACCTAAATATTCAACCAGAGGAGACTTTAAAAACTATGGATTTTCTCACATCTGAAATACTATACAGCAGAGATAAATAAACTAACACCATGTGCATCAACACAGATAAATCTAAAAATCATTACCAAAAGGAAAAAAGCTGAAGAATAAAAACTACAGTGTGCTATCTTCAACATAAAATTTATAACCCTACCGATTCTCGGCCTTTTGTCTAAGATCAAGTATAAAATTTATAACCCTACAAAATGAAACTATAATGGCATATGGATATACAAATATGTAATGAAGTATTTAAACAAATGAGAAAAGTAACCCAACTCATAGTAATCTCCGGAAAGGAAGGGACGGTTTTACCTCAGGCAATCTCAACTACATGAGAAATCTTATTTCTTAAAACAAAAGGCACAAATATGTCATAATTTTAAGATTTCATATAAATGAATTATAACATACTGGTGTTTGTAATAATATGCTCTATACTTGTCTATTTGAAATACTTCATAATAAAAATATTTTTAAGAAAAATAACCGCCCTGACTGGTGTGGCTTGGTGGGTTAAGTATTGCCTGACAAACCAAAGGGTCACAGGTTTGATTCCGGGTCAGGGCACATGCCTGGGTCGTGGGCCAGGTCCCCAGCTGGGGGCATGTGCAAGAGATGACCAATAGATATTTCTCTTGCACATGGATGTTTCTCTCCCTTTCTTTCTCCTTCCCTTCCCCTCTCTCTAAAAACGAAATAAAATCTTTAAAAAAATTTAAAACTAAAACCCAAAATACAGGTTGGGGCAAAAGCAGGTTTATAGTTATTTGTATAGAAAATAATAATAAACAATAAAAGAATAAACTCTGTGTTTTACGTACTCACAACTGTAAACCTACTTTTGCCCCACCCTGTAAAGCCAAATAACGATTTTCTGATAAGGAACGTTTCAGCAACGATTCCCAGGACCCTTTCTCTCCTGTTTCCGCTTTACAGCAATAAATACCATTTGGTCAATGAACATACCTGCTGATGACCCTAGATGACAATACTGGGTTTCATGAATAAACAGAACTAGACCAATTTAGAGGAAACCATAAACAAAACAATAAATTGCTTATGAAAGTATGAGGCTGAAAACCGCCAAAGATGACTATCACACCCTTCTTAGAACTTAACACAGTTGGAATAGAGTTCTGTTATTAAGCTTTTCTTTCATAATAGAGTAACTTCCTCATGCAAAATATGGCAAGAGTTTAGAGGAAATATTCAGGATTGTCACAAAAGTAATTATGAAAATGTTCTAGAATCAGATAGTGGTGCTGGTTATTCAACTCTGTGAATATACTAAAACCACTGAATTGTATACCTTAAAGGGCACATTTTATGGCACATAAATTATGTCTCAATAGCGCCTTTTCTTTTAAAAGTAATGACTCTTCATTAAGGTGGCATTTCAGCATTCCGACAAAGTTCTTACTTCTCCACTTTACTACAATCACCGTAAGTTCCCTGAAATCAGAAATTCTTTTATTTATCTTTAGACATAGTGTACTATAATAGGACAACACAAAATCTGTTACTTTCCAGCCCAAACATCTAATTTTTTCACAGTATCATTTAAAAAACTGGTAACAGAAGAGTATTTTTAAGCACATTTTAAGCTGAAGAGCTACATCTTTCTTTAATGGGTGAATACACTGGTGAAAATTCAGGATGCCAATTACTTCTGAAAAACTGTATTTTTCTGAAAAGCAGGACCCCTTCCCCCTGGAAAATGACACTTTCTCTCTACTCGAGTAAGTTCTAAAGGATGGCTCCCACAGTCCTTAAAGATCTAGAGCCATTTCCTTATCTCTACATAGTACTCACCAGACTCAGATCTAAGCAGAATCTAGTCACCTAAGACAAGCACCCATACACCAAGAAAACAGTAAGAAAGAAGCAGACATCTGGGGATGAAGTATACTCTATGGGACCTAAGCAGCGACCTAGTATTTTCATGCCTCACTGGGAAGGAACAAGGATTTGAACTGAGGCTCAAAGCTAGGCACAAACCTGTTCTTCTTCTGTAAACGGTACAAGAGCCAACGGTGGCAGGGGCTCCTCCTGCAGGATAGGCAGAAATTCTTTATCCAGAAGGTCTGAAGGTATCTGTTTGACCAAACACATGACCATATAAGATTAATGTTATCCCCCAAATTCAAGAAGATAAAATAAGAAAAAACTCTCCTGTTTATGTTATTATAAATGTGGATAAAAAGCTTACGCAGCCACAATTAACTCTGGTGATACTTACGCATTCTCGGGGATCAATATTAAAAACCCCAGTCACCCCCCCCAAGGTGTCCCATTAGACACCATTTTCAGGTTTGATACAGCACTAACTCTGGTGTTCCAGAGTGCACAAGTGAAAATCTCCCCACTTAACTCAAAGCACAAGGTTTTACAAGCAACTGTCCTTAGCAACCATCATTAAAATCTGAAATTCAACCCATTATTAAAATTAAAAACAAAGCACACTTTTAAAATAGAAAATATTATTTCTCACTAGTCAAATAAGAACACTATACTTTATACTGCTTGAGTTTTGAGCATTTGTAAGTGACACAAATGTGACATGACATTTTTAAGATTTTCTCTCCACTATTTAGTGTAAAAGGGAAAAGGAAGAGAGAAATAATTCCTCTTCTCCCTCCTAACTTCTAACTGGAAAGAGGACTAAGAGGTGCAACATAAAAGAGACGGCCCTGGACAGCGAGGATCAAACGGTTAGAGCGTAGTCCGGTGCACTGAAACGTCACAGGTTCAATTCCAGGTCAGGGCACATGCCTAGGTTGTGCGTTCAATCCCCAGCTGGGGGGCGTGCAAGAGGCAACTGGTCAATGTTTCTCTCTCACATCGATGTTTCTCTTTCCCTCCCTTCCCCTCTCTCTAAAATCAATGGGTGTGTCCTTGGGTGAAGATTTAAAAAAAAGAAAGAAATTCTTCCTTTCTCAGCCATCAAATTGGAATAGAAAGATATGAAAGGGGGGTTAAGAGGAACGTATGTAGACAAAGCATTAAATGCTGACTATTCTTCCTGTTTCCATGAAGCTTTCCACTATAATGAAATTTTAGGCCTTCTCTTTAAAAGAAGAAGAGTGCATTACACTTGGAAGAGCCCCTGTGAACTACTGCAGATCTCAAAGCACAACTTCAACAGGCAAGGAGAGAGGAAAACCATGGGTATCTCCTACATCAACACATGACTGCACTTACCAACAACTCGCTCAGAATAATTCCGAATCCCTTCCTACTTTCTTACCTTGTTGTCTTTAAGGAAAAGTGCTAACATTTCTTCTCTGCCATAACGATAGTCTGCTAACTTATATTTCGGCAATGCTGGAGAAAGAGGAGGGGATGTAATACTCCCGCCACTGGACAGAGCTCGGAGCCTAGAGAAAAAGAGACACAGAAGACAAAAAGTGTCAAACATTCTGGCACTGTAACCTTTTTATTTTTATACAATACATTATACAATTTCTCAGTTTAGCTCTTTAAAAACAGAAAGAAATACCTTCACTTTTTTTTTGGTGTAACCAAGGGCACTGACACCCTTCCAGTTGTGTTTTTAGTGGACTACAGTACTTTGATCAAAGAGAAAGGTATAAAGAATGTAACAGATGTTTTTGTATCCGCTATCCTGCTTTGTTAAATCATAAATTCTACGGTGAAATCCCATTATTTCAAGGTATCCAAGATTTTAGCTTTAATAAAACCTGCTGTCACAGCTCACTGAGAGAGCAGTTCATTGAGACACAACTAGACAACCATGTGGCAATTCCTTAACCTAAAAGGTATCGTGGCACGTCCTTCAGAAGCTTCGGAAGTGAGGAGGGGACAATTTTCTCCAAATTATAAAAGTAACATGTGATTAAAACAAAAGGAAGGTCTCACTTCACCCATAATTAATCTAACCCATTAGATTAATAAAAATGAATAAATCTAATAATACCAGTTGTTAGAAGGGATGTAAAATAATTCTCGTGTAGTACTGGCGGGATTATCAATTAGAACAACTATTTCAAAGAATGATGTGCTAATATTAATATTTAATAAAATATGTAATAAAGTATGCTGCACAAAAGAAAAGGCAAAATACAGAAGCTTATAAAGATACTGTTATATAATTCATATAAACTTGCAAATAGGTTTATACTGTTTAAAAACACATACAAAACAGAGCAAAATCATACAAACAAAATGAACGGACAAATACAAGATTCAGGACAAGCTTTTATTTATTTATTTTTAGAGAGGGGAAGGGAGGGAGAAAGGGGAGAAACATCGATCGGTTGCCTCTCACACACCCTCAAGTGGGGACCTGGCCCACAACCCAGGCACGTGCTCTGACTGGGAATCAAACTGGCAAGCATTTGGTTCAGAGGCTGGTGCTCAATCCACTGAGCCACACCAGCCAGGACTAAATAAATGCTACATCCATACAATGGCACCATTTATGATAATAGGAAATATTGATAAAAAGATATTTTTGATGTGGCTATTTTTTTTAAAAGCGGATTACAAAACTGAATGTAGAGTATGATCCCACTTTTTACGAAAATAAATGTACATATACACAAACATACATAAAACCACCTGGAAAGATACACCAACCTATTAATAGTGGTTATCATGGATGATGAAATTATGGTGATTATATCTTCTAGCTTACTTGTAATTTCTAATTTTTCTAGAAACATATAGATATTCCCCACTTTTCAAAAAGTTCGCTTTACACCACTTCACTTTTACTAAAGACCTACATTAGTACCTGTTTTCACTAACTAAAAAAAATCTGAAGAGGATTTTCGCTTTTATGAAAAAAGGCAAAAAGTAGAACAGCACTCAGCATTTGTTCTGCAATGAGCAGCTAATACTGAGCAGCGAACGCAGCCCCAAGCTCCTCCCCCAGGAACTGCACTCAGCACCGTGGCAGCAGCCACCATGGCTCTGAACGGGGTCTGAGCATCTACCTAGGCTGTCCTTTTCTTTGTGCTCTGTTAGCAACACGTGTCCCTAAGGCAACTGCTTCTTCACTTCACACCATTTCAGCCAGTGAAAGTTTTCTCAGGAACACTCCACTCTGAGATAGCAGGAAAACCTGGATAGCTTTGGTAGTAAGAAAATTATTTTTAAAATATAAACAAGAACTAAAACAGGTGCAGCATTACTTGTATCAACATTTCCGGGTAAGAGTCACACTACAATATGACAGAGCTCAAGTCCCATGAGAATTCCATACAGTCCACACAGATCTGTAAGAGACTCAAAGGTCAGTTATTACGGAAATGCTAACCCAATCCTAGACGGGCTACTGTTAACAGCCAATGTAACTGTAGATCGCCTGCCTAGCTCATCAATAAGATAAAATTCAAATAATAATTCAATAAAAACTACTTTTCAAATGAGTCTTTGAGCAGCACTCACAAGACAACATTATAGCAGAAAATACATACACATAAATGTTTCAACTATATAAAACTGTATATGCACCCAGACAAAGAAAAAGTACGTAACAAAAAGTACGTAATTTGATTGAGTATTGGAACTGCGAAGAGTTTTAATTCCACTTCAGTAACACAAGCAGACCAAGAAACTTTTTAAAATAAGGTATAAATACAGTCATTAGCCAAATATAATTTTATTCCTAGATTGCTACACTGTTTTCAACTAGGCACATAAAGCAAACCATACAACACCCATAAAAATACCTTACTACTGGACCGGCCATCTGATATCAAGAGATGAGATTCTGAAAACTCACCATTCAGGCCCAAAGTTCAGTGTCTGCGTTTCCGCTGCCATTCTTTTCCGTATGTTTACTAGATTTTTATGTGTTGGAGAAACCTGTTAAAGAGAAAAATATCTCCATACAATTAGTCAAGATTAAATGCAGAATCCCAGTCCAGAAAGTATAGCTAGGGAGTGTGTTTTGTTTATGCCCCCTCAGCCAGAATCCAGCAGGCAAAGTGAAATGAATATACCCGCCCTTACATTCCAATTCACCATCTTTTTAGGTTTATCTAAAGAAAGGAGGCATAGTAGTAGATGAAGCTAGTGAGAACCGACCATGCAGCGCAGTGGGAACTGAACTAAAGGCTTTCTTCTTCTGCCTTAGAGCAATGGGGAGTGCACAATGGGTAACGGATTTCCATGTCAATGTATATTACTCCCGTGTAATGGTTCTCCCATCACCATGAGGTATATCGGAGATTCTTAAAATAAGGGCCTCACTCCCTTCCTGTCTCACAGTGTCCGCCACGTTCTGTTTAGCACTTTACACTCTAGTGATTCTTTAAAATATTATCTTGGACCAACAAGTTAAAGTAATAAGCTAGTGAATTTCAGGAGCAGCCTTTCAAAAACAATTTTAAGATATCAGAACTTAAAATGTAATAAGTCAGACAGGCTAACACAAACACTGTATGATATTCCTTATATATGGAATCTAAAAAGCCAAACTCAGTAAGTAGAGAGTGGTTACCAAGGGCTTGGAGGTGAGGGAAATGGAGAGATGTTGGCCAAATGGCATAAACGTCCAGTTATAAGATGAACGGCCCTGGCTGGTGTGGCTCAGTGGACTGAGCACCAACCTGCGAACCAAAAGGTGGCCGGTTCAATTTCCAGTCAGGGCACATGCCTGGGTTGTGGACCAGGTCCCCAGTCGGTGTGAGAGGCAACCGATCCACGTACCTCTCGCACACTGATATTTCTCTCCCTCTTTTTCTCCCTCCCTTCCCCTCTCTAAAATAAATAAATAAATAAAATCTTTTAAAAAAACAAAAAAGTAACAAATTTGGGGGATATAATGTACAGCATGGTGATTATAGCTAATAATACTGCATTATACACTTGAAAGTTGCTGAAAGAGTAGATCTTAAATGCGCTCAGCACTAAAAAAAAGGGAAATCCTGTTCCAGTGCTCTTCATCCTTCCACCTACAAAACCTCCAGGTGGTGCCAAACTGCCATACGGAGCCAACGCTCAAAGTTCAGAAGTTTAATGCCTTGATCTGGGGACCTACGTAACTACCATTTAAGACATAGTTTTCATAACATGTAAAGATTTCTCGTGAACTCTTAAAAACCTAAAAATAATAATCCAAACGATTTAATTAACAACTAAAGAGACCTACATTACTCTGAGTGGTGTTCTGCTCATTCTCCTTTATGAATTATAGCAGGAAATATACGAGTTGTGACTGTTGAAGAAATCTAATATCAATGTTT
This sequence comes from Micronycteris hirsuta, assembly GCA_004026765.1. NCBI lineage: Eukaryota > Metazoa > Chordata > Mammalia > Chiroptera > Phyllostomidae > Micronycteris > Micronycteris hirsuta. Next base: position 60,993 of record PVJI01008762.1, read on the forward strand.
GAAGTACTGTAACCAGTAATTCCAAATTCCCCACCCCAGACTGCTCCTTCTAAATCAATTTAAATGAGCCCAGTTCTAATGCATTTATACGTACTGAAGGGATTTTCTTACATGACGCCTCTGAATTACAAAGTAGAATGGAAACTGGGCCTTTTCTCTCAACTGTCCTTTCTGAGAATGCAGTGAGGTGTTAGTATTAGCATAGGCCGCAAGCTAAATGTTGTCAACTCAAACCCCTAGGAGACTTGTGACCATTAGAAAATAGCTCTGGACTTTTACAGCAGTGGGTATTTGACCCAGACTCTGGATGCTGTGTTCCCACCACGCTCTTCTGCCTCTCTAGACTGCGTTTTCTTGAAACCATTTCCTCCTTTATCCTCTAAAACCAGCACAATATAATTTTTTCCCTATCTTCATTTCTTTCCTACCAATCACTATTCCCCAAAAGTTTCTCTTCTTTTTAACCTTTTATTATTCCCCAACTAACACTTTAGGCAGAACTCTGCCTACTAAATCACAGGAGAGTAACAGGTGGCCTGCAGGGTGTGGGGGTGTTGTTATAACAACAGCGAATACCCCACAAATTTCTGAATTGTCTCCACCCCTGGGGAGGCGCCCGACTGCTACCGTGAATTACAGATTTGATTCTTTTCTCCATGGCCTGTGTGGAGTGTCCAGAGGTCTGACCCTCCTGGACATCCATCTCACCAACAACTGATCAAGGCACCGCTGTTTCACCGTTCACCATTCAGCCAGGCTCACGAGCCCAGGGCTACCTGAAACTCCTTCTGCTTCTCCATCCCTCACGTCCAGTCACCTTGTCTCAAATATGGTCAATTCCTCCCTCCAGATTCCTCCTGCATTCTTTCATTATAGTCAAACCTTTGTAAACCCATGTCTGGATTATTAGAATAAAATTTCTACTGGCTTCCCTGACCTCTAACTATTCACATCCAAAAAGATCCATCTTCCTAAAGCACTGCTGTGGTCATGCCTACCCCTCTTTAAAAGAGTCAATTAAACCTACTGTGTATCACCAGAACTCCTGGTATTTCAGGTTCCCACCAATCTGACAACTCATACCTCCTCAACTAATCTCTTACTGTTTCACTGCCAAACTCGAAACTCAACGAGAACTTTCTACTCTCCACTACATTCCCTTTCTTCTGTGGTTCTGCTCATGCCCTGCCCTTCCCCCAGAATGCCCTCCCTCTTTCCCTTACAATGGTCTGAACAAAACCAAGGATCCATTCAAATAACCTACTCCATAACATATTTCCCAAACTAGAAAAAGCACTGCTCTGTCTGGAAAGAAAATCTGAACAGAGGATGCAGAAATAAAATGAAATCTACAGGCCCTAGCTGGTATAGCTCAGTGGACTGAGCACAGGCCTGTGAACCAAAGGGTCATTGGTTCAATTCCCAGTCAGGGCACATGCCTGAGTTGCAGGCCAGGTCCCAGTGGGGGGCATGCCAGAGGCAACCACACATTGCTGTTTCTCTCCCTTTCTTTCTCCTTCCCTTCCCCTCTCTCTGAAAATAAATAAATAAAATCTTTTTAAAAAATGGAACCTACAGAATTCAATTATTTAGATGAGGTACCTTTTAAATTTGTATATAAACACATTGTATGTGGGAAACGTACTTATACGTTTTACGTTGACTGGTAGTGGAGTGCGGGACACGTATAAATACGTGCTTTGTAGACTAGCGGTAGAATGCGGGCAACGGATAAATACGTTTATTTTTATTTATTTTTATTGCTCTAAAGGGATGCTGACATGCAGATATACGAATTCCAAAGGACAAAATTTGGGTCTCTTTAACACAGACAATGGTGAATCATGTATGTATGTTTTAACGATTATCACACAAAAAAACACAACTAAAACTTCATTCTTTCTTTTTTTACAATGAAGTTTAAGAAAGAAAACGTCATTCTTTCTTTTTTTACACATTTTACGGACTTTTTTTCAAAATATTTTCAATAAATTGGAATTTTTACATATTTTATTACTTTTATTTCAATTTCCAGTGAGTCTTCCAGTATTTGTCTGTTTAAAATTTAAGAAAAATAATTCAGTATACATTTTATAGTAAATCACAAAAAGTTTCATTGAAAAAAATATGTAAAACTAAAGTTATTGTAATTTTACTGAATGTTGCCATTTGCACAAAACATTAGCAAAAATGGCCCGCTCCACCTGTTAGCTTGCGATAAAAGCTCCCCGCACACCAGGGGTAAAACTCAAAAGAAGAAAAGGAACGATTTTGAGAGGAAGGACACAATAGTTTTGGACAAAATATGAGGTGCCTGAAACGGCATCTAAAAGACCATCATACAGAACTTGAACTCCAGTGTAGAATAGGGATGGGGGGAGACAGATTTTTAAGTATATCTGTATAACTGCAACCAAACTTGACTGAAACTCTCCCAAAGCAGAAATCAAGAAGGACGAGTTAGTATTTTTATCTCTGAGTGGTGGAATTACGGGCAATTCTTTCCTAGTAAGTTTCTAATTTTTGTATACAACAAAGATAGTTCTGGCACAATTTTTTTTAATGGAAAAATTCACAAGTCTCAGATATTTAAGTCTTCATTGGCTTCCACAATGAAATCCCTGGTCATTGGCCGAACGCAGTGTAGAATGCTGGCGGGGGGCAGAGCCCGATTTCAGGGAATGAGAAGCGGCTCGGAAGGGAGAAAGGGAAGACTACAAATGCAGTCCACTCTTCACAGAACCCTAGCTGTGAGACAGGGAGAGAGATGAAAGCCAGTGGAAAGAAACTTTCCATTTTTTTAAATTTTAGATAAAAGTATCGTAATAGAAAAGTACTAGTAGAATCAAAAAGTGAAGAAACAATTTAGCAAACACATGATGGACGTGAAGTCTCTGAGAAGGCAGTACGAATGGGGTTTCAGAGAACAAGTAAGAAAAAAACGACTGTATTCCCATCCACTTGTGACAAGAGGAAGGTAGATCCAAATGACTTAGGATGCCTCCAAACTTACTATGTGGAGTTTTTTCGGGGGGCTGGGGGGTGGGCGATGGTGATGGGAGGCTGAGGGGAATTCCGATTTGATGGTACATCACTATTAACTAATCTCCAGAGTTGATTACTAAGAATTCACCAGTTTTTGCAACAGTCCCTGTGCTGTCCAGGATCGCACCCAGAACACCACTGCAGACGGTGACAGTAGCACTGAAGGCCCAGTAAGATGGAGAAGGCACCTATCTGCATGGCTGTGGGTTCCTTTCACTGACTTGGCAGCCTGGGTCTAGGGCGCTGAGAGCTGACCACAGGGCTGAACCAGGGTTACAAGTTCGTTAGCAGTAAACGAAAGAGTGAAGAGCTGGAAGGTGCCGGCAGAAGTGCGCTACAGGCACGGCGGGGAAGGAAGAAAGGACAGGAGAGCTGCCCTGGCCAGGTGTCTCAGCTGGAGGGAGCGTCATCCCATGCACCTAAATGCTGCGGGTTCCATCCCTGGTCGGGGCACATAAGGGAGGCAACCAATCAATGTTTCTCTCTCTCTCCCCCCTCTCTCCTCTCTCTAAAATCAATAAGCATATCTTCAGGTTGGGATTTTTTCTTAATTTACAAAATAAAAACAGGAAAGTTTACCAACTTGAAATGTTGATAGTATCAAAAAAACTGATGCAGTAGGGATAAAAATGAAAGCACTAGAAGAATTAAAGACGGAAGTAAGGCAAGGAGCCAGGAGCCTGGAAGGACTCTGAGGCCGCCTCAGGATAATGACAAAGAGTAGAAAAGACAATGAATCAAAGGGTGAGCCCACAGGGTCTATATCTGATGATAATGAGAAGAACAGACGGTTGTATTGTCAGCATGAACTCCAGAGGAAAAGAGACTCTGCACAAAAATGGAGGGGCAATGGCTAGGGTGACTACATATAACCTATCGGCTAACCCAGAAAATGTCAGTGTGAAAGGGTGTCAATACTTACACAGAGAGAACAGGAGCAAGCAGGCTGAGCGGTCACCCAGTAAAGGCACAGGACAGGCATGTGCATGGAAGAGGATGAAGACCCTGACCCTGCCTGCTGACACAGCTACCACCACTGGGCAGGAAATGTGGTAACCTCAGAGAGCCAAAGAGGAGGCAAAACCGTCAGGGCAAGATGGCCTGCAGCTGCCTTAACAATGCCAGCAAATCCTGTGGCCAGTTTCACGGTAGAAACAGTGAGCACAAAAGGGACGTTTCAGAGTCCTCAGTAGAAAGGTCTTGGAAAGGAATGAACCCAAGAGACTGGGTCAAAAGCAGAAACTCAGGGTGGTGTGAAGATGGGACGACAAAAAGGATGAATAAACCCATGGACCTTCATTCAGTTCCTGACAGATGACAGTGACACGTGGCGTGGTGGAATTAGCAGGCCTGGAGAATTCTGGGAGAGCCAGCCCTAGTCTAGCAACTCGGAAGCAGAGGAGCACTCAAACCCGAGGAAGAAGTCGGCAAAGGTCATCAGGTGGACATGCGGCAGGCAGTGCCTCTGAGGCAACATGAGCAGAATATTCCATTACCTCCGATACGGCCCCATTAGCACATCTTCCTCACGCCGAAAGCAACCACCACAGAGCAGGTGACAGCACAGATGATAAGGTGCTCACCTCCCTCCTCTGACCTCTCCTCTGGCTGCTCCAATTCAGGGATAAAGACCTCGAAGGTCCGCCCTCAGAGTTTAAAGAGAGTCAACTTAAAAACAGCTCAGAGAATCTCTCTCTACAGAACCACCATTTCAAGACTGTCCATTATTCAAAATTCCTTCAGTGAATTCAAGTAATACATTCCTTCGGTAATTGACACCAGGAAGCTGGTCTTCTTCAATGAACTGCATCCTCTACTTGACAATGAATGTGGTAAAATCTGGCCTTTTGTCAACTTCTTAAAAACTATGAGCTAAATTAGCCCTAAAAGTTATTTTATCTCTGAGTACTACTATAATTATTTTTCTTTTTCTACACATGTTTTTCTACTTTCCTGCTTCCTCAGCTCCTCTTTGGGACCTCACCTATCACTGTGCACATGTGAGGGCGTGTTCAAGAGAGAAGGGAGAAGCGATCAACCTCGCTCTTTCTCACTCTTCAGTTTGAAACAAAGGAAAGGGAGACCCTGGCCTCTCAGCTTTAAAATCTACCCATTTTTTTCACAAGAGTGTCGAGGAACCTGATGACTTCTGGGCTCATGCAGTCATTATCAAACACGCAGGAGCTGCAGGTCTACGTGGTGAGTCCTGTCTGAACACAATAAGACGCCAAAGCAGCATGGGAATCCAGCACGGTGGCTGGCAGCCCAACACTGGCCGTGGCCCCAGTACTGCTTCCCCAGAGCAATCTTTGTAGACTGATTAGCTACCCCTACTCTACTAACAATTCACAACACATACACCTTTGAAAACCTCCTGAATCTTTCTGATAAAAAAAATTACCTGGTACTACAAATCTCCATTATCCTGGGTATGTAAAATTTACCCAGAAAAAAGCTCTGGCAAATCTAGGATTAAGTCCAGCCACTACTATGCATAGTCTGCCAAAAGACTAACACAGCATGAACACCATGGAACCTGAATCTGCCCCCACATTTCCTTTCCTCCATAATCCCAAAAGCAGAAAAGAGCTACTCCCCTAGCAGTCCTTCACATATACCAAATAAATGAATAGTCCTGCCCCCCTTCCAGAAGCCAGCCATTTTCACCTTAGCCACATCTGGATTAAGGTAACACAAGATTAATAACTGAATTACTGCAAATTAGTTCAACCACTTCAGAAAGCAGTCTGGCATTATTAAATCTAAACATATGCCTAACCCATGATCCCATAATCCACTGCTAGACATACTCAAGGGAAATCTCTATCAAAAGACAAGTACAGTGTAAGATATTCGTAGTAGCTTATTCAGAATTAACTGACATTTGGCAATTGTGCTCATAAACACAAATGTCCATCAAAAGATGAACGGTTAAACAAACTGCAGTGGAGCTTCAAGGTGTGAGGAGGCGAGGCCCGCCAGAGAGTGCATTAAAGCTCCAAACCCCTTCCCACAACCTTGCTGTACGCATCTCTTCTTTCTGGTTGTTACTGAGTTAGGAAACATGATTAATAATGAGAAAAACTGCCCTAATCGGTGAGGTTCAGTTGGTTGGGCATCATTCTGCAAGGCGAAAAGTCGCCAGTTCAATTCCTAGTCGGGGCACATGCTTGGGTTGCAGGTCCCATCCCCGGTTGGGGCGCACGTACAAGAGGCAACTGAATGGTATTTCTCTCACATCAGTGTTTCTCTCCCTCTTTCTCCCTCCCTTCCCCTCTCTCTAAAAATAAGTAAATAAAATGTTTAAAAAATAAGAAGACAAACTGACACCACGTGCCTCCTGATATGATGCACTGAGGACACAGCATCACTTACGTTATACTCCTGACAATAATGCATAAACTGAAACTAATCTTGAAAAAACATCAAGCCCTGGCCAGTGTGGCTCAGCTGGTTGGGCGTTGTCCCACAAACCGAAAGGTCACTGGTTCGATTCCCAGTCAGGGCACAAGCCTGGGTAGCAGGTTCATTCCCACATTGGCGTAGCTATGAAAAGGCAACCAACTGATGTTTCTCTCTCCCAAAGATGTTTCTGTTTCCTTCCCCTCTCTCTAAAACCAGAAGGAAGAAAGGAAGGGAGGGAGAGAGGGCAAGAAGGAGGGAAGGAGGGAGAGAGGAAGGGAAAGAAGCAGGAAGGAAGGAAGGAAGGAAGGAAGGAAGGAAGGAAGGAAATCAAATAAACTCAAATTGATAGACATAAAATCAATTAACTGTACTCTCCAAAAATGTGTCATAAAAGAGCAAGGATGAGGAACCATCCCAGGTTAAGGGAGACTGAAGAGATAAAAATATGTGCAAGTATGATTCTTAATGCCATCATGACCCAGTAAGAAAACATGCTGTAAGACACAGGGGGCAAACACAAGGCCTGCAGGCCGAATCCGGCCCGCCACCTGGTTTTATCCGGCCCAGCACCTTGTTTCTACCCAGCGGCAGCACAGAGTTCTTGCTGAACTATTACAGAGCAGTTACATTTATACAGTCCTAAAACTACATTCGGCCCTTTGAAGGCAGCCACGAGGCTGATGTGGCCCCTGGTGAAAATGAGTTTGACACCCGACATATTAAAGAAACAATTAGGATAATGTGAACAGGAGTTATGAGTTAGATCATTAATGTTTATGATTCTAAAATTTTTACTGTTTATGTAAGAAAATGTTGTTTTTAGAAAATAACACTGAAATGTTTAGAGAAAAAGGAGTGTGCGGTCTGTAACATATTCTCAAATGGAACAGAAAAAATTATATAAATTTAAAATTATATTTAAAAATTATATGCATAGAAAATGAATATTCAGCCCTGGCTGGTGTAACTCAGTGGATTGAGCGCGGGCTGGGAACCAAAGGGTCCCGGTTCGATTCCCAGTCAGGGTACATGCCTGGGTTGCAGGCCAGGTCCCCGTGAGAGCCATGTGAGAGGCAACCACACATTGCCGTTTCTCTTCCTCTCTTTCTCCCTCCCTTCCCCTCTCTCTAAAAATAAATAAAATCTTTAAAAAAAAAAAAAGAAAATGAATATTCAAGCAAAAGAGAAAATGCTAAAAATTGGTGAGCCCACAATTTTTTATCTTTAAACTTTGCTTATAGTATTTTTTACCATTCAGTCAATTTTCTACGTAATAAAATATATCAATTTCTTACTATGAAAAAAATTAGTGACCAAATTGGATGAAGGACATACAGAAAATCTTAATAATTTTTGTGACTTTTCTGTAAGTTTGAAATTATTTCAAAACAGTTTTATAAAACTGTAATCTACTCATACAACAAATCAGCAATAAAAAAGAAAAGAACCAACTACAGATAACAGCAGCAATAATGCATGAATCTCACAGACAAGATGTTCAGCAAAAGAAGTCAGCCACCAATGAATAAATACTGTATGATCCCTTATATAAAACGTTCAGTAACCTGGCTGGTGTAGCTCAGTGGATTGAGCACGGGCTGGGAACCAGAGGGTCCCGGTTTGATTCCCAGTCAGGGCACATGCCTGGGTTGCAAGCCAGGTCCCCAGTGAGGGCCATGTGAGAGGCAACCATACATTGCTATTTCCCTCCCTCTCTTTCTCCCTCCTTTCCCCTCTCTCTAAAAATAAATAAATAAAATCTT
>PVJI01008763.1:0-68754 GCA_004026765.1 Micronycteris hirsuta
GTCATTCTAATTTCCTTCTTTTTAAAAAAATTATTATTATTTTAGATTCCCTACAGGTATGATTGGGTTACAAATTGATATACATTTTGATAAGTCTTAGACGGGATTATTTGTCCTCAGCAAAATTCTTTATTATATATTAGTACATAAAAAATAAATCAAATAAATAAGGACCTATTACATATAAGAAACTCTATACCTTGAAACACTCGGGCTGTAATATTTATCCCTGGGGCTCTCCCTTTAGCTTCAAGTATGGAGTAATCCCCCTTGCAGGATCTACCATTTGCCATATATTATGGGGGCAAAGGGACAAAAGATCAGTTTTTTTGTTGGAAGTGCCTCCCTTCCCATCACCACTATTCTCTAGCAATGTTTTAGACACAGAGAGCAAGGCATGGTGTCATGGGAAGAGAATAATTAATAAATTTTAAATCGTCCTGGCTGGTATGGCTCAGTTGGTTGGGCATTGTCCCACAAACTGAAAGGTCCCTGGTTTAATTCCCAGGTCACAGCACATGCCTGGGTTGCAGGTTCAGTCCCCAGTCAGGGTGTGTTCGGAAGGCAGCCAATTGATATTTCTCTTCCTCTCTTCTTCCCTCCCATCCCCTCCCTCTAAAATCAAAAAGAGAAAAGAAAAATAGGACAGAGACAGTAGTATGGTTATTGCGTGGGGGAGGGAAGTGGGTAGAGGTAGAAGAGGATATAAGGGAGATAAATGATAATGGAAAAATACAATAAAAAAGAACTATTAGAAAAAGAAACCATCAAAAATAAAAATAAAATAAAAAATAAATATATGGCATGCACCTGAATTTTTTAAATAAATAAATAAATACATTTTAAATGTACCACTTCCTCCTCTTCTTAGGTGTTTTTCCTCTGGCATTGACCATGAAAGAGGCAGGCCTCACCTAGCCCCAGGAGAAGGGAGAGAGATTTGAGAGTGAGGAAGAAAAGTATCTGATGAAAATAAAATTATTGTAGGAAAATATATATGAATAAGAATGATATTAGATTTGAACATTAAAATGTATTAGTGTATAGTATGAGTTTAATTTTAATAGATACTAATATCTATTAAAAATGAAGCTTCACAACATATATTGAAGCTAGGTAATGAGTTTATTAAGATGGCAGTTGGGGGAGTGAAGGGGGCCACCTGAAGTGGTGTCAACAATTTAAAAAAAATTAAAAAGAAAGGAAGTTGGATCCATTTTTACTATTCTTCCTATCCTTGGCTAAATATCTGAAACTTTCCATAATACAAAGCTTAAAAAAGAAAATAAATGAGGTTTCAGAAAACTGTTCTGGATTGGTTAATGCTGTAAAAGAGATTCTTCTTTGTATGCCCCATAAAAACAGTGTCATTAATATATATGTTCATCAACGAAGTTCAAGACTGGTCTGGATTCACGATGTTGACAATACGCTTCTACCCTGCACATGAGTGCTGCAGTTGACATTCTATCATTGAACTTGGGGAAAAAATAGATTCACATAGCTTTCGTGAATTAATTAAAAATATTAAAATTGAAAATTTTCACTAAGGGGGGCAAAGGAGGGGAGTGGGGGACCTCTGTAATAGTATCAACAATAAAAATAAAAATTAAATTTAAAAAAATGTAAAAAAAGAGATGACAATTCTTACCTGAAACCAGTCATCAGTTCTCTACTTATTTTTACTATCATGTTATTTGGATTTAGAGTATTAGACGGGGAATCAGAAATCTATGCAAGCCAATCCCTAGAATAGACAACTTATTTTATCGCTTAGTGTCTCCATTTTTTCCTCTATAGTTAAATGAGAAAAAACAAAGACAAAAACCTGAGATTAAACTCTATATCTTCCAGAAGCATTCTGAGGAAGAACCATGTTTGAAAGATTTTTCCAGTATATCCTACAGAATTCTGTTACTACAGGGAGACTGTCTTCTTTGCTAAGAACAAATAGAAAATAAGGTCATGAAGGAACAAGTATAAAGGACACATGGACAAAGGTGAAGAGGGTGGGATTGAGGGTAGGAGGTGGGAATGGGTGGGGCAGGGGGGACTGCTGGGGAGAAAAAGGAGACAACTGTATTTGAACAACAATTTGTAAAAAAAAAAAAAAGAAAATAAGGACTATAAATAGATGAATCATTCTAAAAGCCTGTGTCAGAGTGTCATCTCTTTGTAAAATTTCCCATTGAAGGTGCCATGTTTTTCATTTTCTTCTCAGCTGGCCTGGGCTTAGAGCAAGGACCTACCACTCTCATGTGTCAAATATGTACTAGAATTCAGACATATGCATAATTCCGGCCTAGGGTACAATTTGCTTGGGTTGACACCACATGAGGAAGGCTCTGAAACTCTAGTCCAGGGGTGTCCACCCTGGGATCCACGGGCTGCATGTGGCCCCAGGTGGCTAGGAATGCGGCACCACATAAAATCGTAAATTTACTTAAAACATTATGAGATGTTTTTGTGATTACATGTCACAATGTATTTATTGTGTGGTCCAAGACAGCGCTTCTTCCAGTGTGGCCCAGAGATGCCAAAAGGCTGGACGCCCCTGCCGGTGAATGGCAAATGCACTGACCTCACGGAGTCTTTGTATGACAGGCGTGACCATGGCGGGCTTTGTGACTCTTTTGTTGGCTTGCTTAGATGTCAATCCCATTTGAAGGTCCTGTGGGGTGAAGTGCACTGGGGAACATGGCACACAGTATCAGGAAGATGTGGAATGGCTGTACCACTCAGATCAAATGAAATCCTGAGGAATAAAACCCCTGCAGGAACTGAATGTGAGGAAGAAAGGGGACTACAGTAACGTATCATTAAAAATCAACCAGATATTTACTAAATGCCTCTTCTGAAGATTTGTTACACTGAGGTGACTAGCAAATATTGGTTTATAAAATACTTTCACACACGTTGTCTTCCTCGATCCTCCCAACAAACTGGTGAGGTACGGAGGGCAAATTCCAGATGAGAAAACTGCACATTGGAAACTTACTGCTTCCGAAGGCCTTATTCCCAGCTGGAGCGGGCAGGAGGCTCAGGAACTACCCAGGTCTCCAGACGCTGCCCTGTGGTCATTTCCCTCTGACCACCCAGTATTGTGCTTTTGCGTTCTGTTCAGCATGTGGAGGATTCAAAAGAAGCGAAGACATGATCCCTGCCCAGTGAGTTTATGATCTACATGAGAAAAACACACGTTTTACATAATGAAACAAGCAGAGAATTATTATGTGTTACACTGTATGAAATGGACTATACATACAATAATGTTTGGACTACTTGGAAAATCAGGTGCTACAAATTCTACCCAAACCCTGAAAAAATGTTTGTAGGTGCCCAAGAATACTGATCAACGGAAGGTTTCTCAAGTCTCCCAGCCAGGCAACAGTGTTTTCCTGGAGAAGTCCCGTGATCAATTATGGACCAGGGCCAAAGCCTGCAGAGGAGAAAGGGAAAGACACTACCTTCCCATACCTTATCATGCACTTGCAGGTATGATCTTGCGTGGCCCTGCGGTGACACATGATTGCTTTCAAGAGCTGATACTTGAATGGTCGAATTCTGATTGGACTTGGTGGCACCTCAGACTGAGAACAGGAAGCCTGTGGGAGCGGGTTCTAGCCCTGGCCCCTCTTTGTTATGTTCTCTAGGTCTTCAGGGGAGGCCACCAAGCAAATCGCCTCTTTGCATCCTCCTCTCCACCTAATTGCAAAATGAGTAAAGGGGAAAATTCCAATTAGCATTTTTTAAAAGTTTCAAATTACAGTTGACATACAATAGTACACTCATTTCAGGTGTACAACAGAGTGATTCCATGTTTATAAAACTCATGAAGTGATCTCCCTATTAAGTCTTGTACCCATTTGATACCATACATAGTTATAATAGACTATATTCTCCATGCTGGTCTTCACATCCGCATGAAAAGCCCAGTCCAATTTTTAAAGAAAACTGCCTGGAGGCAGGAGAATGTGCACATTTGTTCTACACTCAGAGGGACTGTGACGTCAACAGTCTGCAAGTACTTTGTGACCACTTTTATTTTCTGATGTCCTAATGCTCAAACCTAAAACTTCCCAAACCCGTGTTTGTTTCAGAAGCAAAATTCAGTTGGAACTATCTGTTCTTTCTTTTTCAGCAGAGCAGGCGTGTCCTCAGAGACAGCTGAAGGCCAGTCACTGTCTCTTCCTGTCTGTGTCTTCCCCACCGAGTGGCATATTGCCTGGGAGGCCCCATGGGGACTTCCAGAGCCATTGTAAGTGACTGGCAGTAATCCTTTTTTTTTTTTTTTTTTTTAAGCAGCATTATGGGCATTCCTATGTAGTCTTCTTAAGAATGTTAATTTGCTGAAGCGTCCATTGGAAGAGACCAGCATGGATGGATCTACTGTATAACCTTACTTGCCACCCGGGCAGAGTCAAAACAGCAGTCGCACGCTGGCAGCTATACCAGAGTTGCTCCTCGAGCATCAGTACGTGCCTATCCGAGAGGAGGAGAGGGTGGTGGGAGAAATCAGCGTGGAGTTCAGAATGTAACCATGCTGTGCTGTGAGTAAATGCGAGGGTACCACCACTGATCACATCTTACACTGAGCACGTGAGTGCAAATGTAAGCATAATTCTGACTCCCAAACCTAAGCACATAACCATTACCACCGAATCACCCATGTGTTCAAAGATGCGTCCTTTGAATTACTTTTCCAGGAGTGGCAATGGATTTCTGCTGAGTCACTCGGCTTTTGTTTCATCCAGTGATTATGAGTATGCACGCTGGAACCAGCTTTGTCACGCACTATCTGTGTGGCTGTGGGCGAGTTACTTCAACATTCCCCAAATCTGATTCCCCAAGTGGGAAATGGCAATAATTCTACTGGCTACCCCATAAAGTTTTTATGAGGAGTTAATGAGTATAGCCATGTGTTAAAGAACAAAAAATCAACCAAGTAAATGTGAAGATCGAATTGACTTTATTGAATAATTTATGAATCAGGTAGCATCTAGTAAGTAGAAAGATGCTCCAAGTTGCTGTACAAAATGGAAGACTTTTATAGGCAGAAATAGGGTGGGGAAAGAAAATTAAAAGAGTGGATTATTTCAGGCAAAAACATCTTTTAGGGGAAAGCAGGGGGTCTTGTCAGGCAGATTACCTCACTAGTGCTGACTGGGAAATTCCAGATTGATTGCTTCAAAATTCCATTCCTGGGAGAGGCCACAATTGCAATTAGGTTAGGTGTCAAGTCTTGGTGGAGCTTATCACAAGTGACTCCATTTTGGATTTGTTGTTTCTTTTTAACACATATAAAGAGCTTAAGATATTGCCTGGCTCATATTGTATGTCAGTGTTAGCTATTTCCATTCATTCATTCATCTAATATTAATTTTAAAATCTCTGCTCTGGACTGCTAGGTATTGACAAATAAAGACCAATAAGACACAGTATATGCCCCCAGGGGGCTTACACTCTGTATTATAAGCTCGCGCTTTATTTCTCTTTTTTGCCTAGCACAAGTTGGAAGGTATGCAATAAATGTTTTTGAATGTGTGACTGCACTAGGGAAATGGAAAATATACTGAAAATTTCAGTTAGAATGATATATTTAACAATGCCTGGCACATAGTAGGTGCCTGGCACCATATACACATTATTAACTATTTTAATTATTAATTTAGTAAAATAAATGCCGAGACTGAGCGTGCAGACTGGAAGCTGGGGGTGAGGAGGTGGAGGTGCACTCAGGGAAGCCTTCCAAGAGGCAGTATCATTCAGCTTAGTTTTGATCAGCGAGTGGGCGTTAGCCAGTGAGAGAAGAGGGCTAAGTGCGTTCCAGGAAGAAGGAACATTGTGTGCAGAGCTAGAGAGGCGTGAAGAAGCACAATACATTCAGGGAGCTCCGAGTAAGGAAGTACAACTGGAGCTCCATCCTCATGGTGACATACAGCGTATTTGAGATTAGAGGCTGTGAAACGAAACAAAACAAACGAGACACTGTGTCACCCAAGCTTTTAGCATTAACTAAATACCCAGTCGTGGACCAAGTCGCTAGGGAATCTTAAGTTGTTCAGTATAACATTTGCCCTATACAAATGCTGTTGTTGCTCTGAGGTAGCCCCTTCTGGTCTTCTGATAGAGGAAGTAAATTCACTGAGTTTCCTATTTTTTCAAAGTAATTGGGATGAATTACAAGAAAGTTGATGGGATCATAGAACAGATGATGTGTTTGCATAGTAGTGTCAAATTCTCTAGATCAAGAGTTAGCAAACTGTGACCCGAGGGCCAAATCCTATTTACCACCTATTTTTATAATGACGACTTTTCGGAGCCCTGCCACGCCCACTTGTGACTATGCAGCCTAGCTCTGCTTCGTCACTGCAATGGCAAAAGTGAGTAGTTGTGGCAGAGGCAGTATGGCCTGCAAAGCCTAATATTTACTTGCTGGCTCTTTACAGAAAGCGTTTGCCAATCCCACTCTAGAGTCATCTCTTCTAATCTCCTGACAAGTAAAAACCACCTAAATATTTAAGACAGGGGATTGATGTGCGAGTAGTTTAGAATAAAAGTGGCAAACAATATGTTATTAATTTTTTAAAAATTCACTACCAAGGAGAGAGAAGATTGCAAATTTGTTAGCCATAAAGGGTGCAATAAACATGAATAATGAATGAACACAGATTCTATGATTGGCCTTCAGATTTGACTCTGAGCTTCCTGTCAGTTAGAAAAAAAGGGGGGAGGGTGGGGAATTGGTCATCTGTATTAGTTACCTATTGCTTCACAACAAGCCACCGTAAAAGTTAGTGGCTTAAAATAGCTATCATTTATTTATTTTTTAAAAATTTTCAAAGATTTTATTTCTTTATTTTTAGATAGAAGGGAAGGGAGGGAGAAGGTGAGGGACAGAAACATCAATGTGTGGTTGCCTCTCACGTGGCCCCCACTGGGGACCTGGACCAGCAACCCAGGCATGTGCCCTGACTGGGAATCGAACCAGCGACCCTTTGGTTTGCAGCCCGTGCTCAATCCACTGAGCTACACCAGCCAGCGCAAACTAGCTACCATTTATTACTTCTCATGAGACTGTGTGGTTCCGCTAATCTGGGCTGGGCTGTGCTGATCTTGGTGGGCTCACTCATGTATTTGTGGTCAGCTGGAGTGTGAGCTCTGGAGTGACTGGTCTGGATGGCCCGTTTCCACTCCACGTGATCTCTCACCCACCCTCCAGCAGGCTAGCCTGGCTCGTTCACATAGCAGTGGCAGGTTCCCAGACAGAAAGTAGAAGCATACACTTGAGGTTTAGGCTTGGAACTGGCCCATTATTGCTTCTGTTGCAGTCTAGTGGCCAAAACAAGCCAAAAGGCCAGCCTAGATTCAGTGGCCTAGGTAGGGAAATAGACTCTAACTTGAGAGGAGCTACAAAATCCCATTATAAGGGGCAGGGAAACAGGAGGGAGAGAATTGGAGCCGTGATTGAAATCAATCCATCAGCATCTAAAAGAGCATGTATTCCAACCATAAATTTCTCTTAAAAAGTCATCTCTGTGGTCTAAAGTGCAAAGGAATAGTCATCATACATCTCTTCAGCATGCCCTACAGATATGAATCATCATTGTCTTCAACTAAGAGGACCAATGCTAGCTAATGACACCTGCCAAGGAGGAATGGAAAGAAGCCTGTCAGGAATGTGGTACATATCATAGGAGGCCCAGACCCATATAAAAACGGCAGCTTGATGAATTTCATCATGGAATCAGATTCAGATTTAATGGATTAAAGGGATGAGGAAATTTGTCACGAGAGTTACCAATGACTAAATAAATGTTAACCTTTGAGACTAGAGCCTCAACAGACCTACAGCATTCTTGCTGACCATTCCCAAGCTTCTCTACTTCCATTATTAGATGGCATTAAAACTGGTCACTGTAACCCCCTTGGTGGCTCCGTTGGTTGGAGTATTGTCCCATTCCAGGGTGTCTAACCTGCAGCCCAACACAAAATTGTAAATGTACTTAAAACATTATGAGATTTTTTTGTTTTCATTAGGGTTTGTGTATTTAATGTGTGGCCCAAGACAACTCTTTCTTCCAAAGACACCAAAAAGTTAGACACTCCTGCACATACACGAAAAGATGGTGGGTTCGATTCCTGGTCAGGGCACATACCTAGGCTGCAGGTTTAATCCCTGGTCGGGATCCATACTGGAGACAACTGATTGATGTTTCTCTCTTGCATCAATGTTTCTCTCTCTCTCCCTCTCTCTCTTCCCTTTCCTCTCTCTAAAATCAATAAACATCCTCAGGTGAGGATTTAAAAAATAAAATTAAAAATTAAAAAAACTGGTCACTGTTTTCGAAGATGACCCTGCTAACTATAGCTATGGATGTCATTGAAGATAGAAAATATTCTTTTAAAAACTCACTTGCCATGTGATGATTTTTAAAAAATTTGTTGGAATAGCTTCCTTATTACCAAACTTGCCTCAATAAATACTGTTAAGAATAAATAGCCATAGTGATTTCAGAAATCTTCCTTAACTATTCTTTTCCTGGAACCATGGGCTGCCAGTAGGAAGAAAATAAACATAGGTAACCCTTGAGACTTTGAGTCATTCAGAATCCCCCAAAACTCCAAAAAAAAAAAAAGGCAAAACACTAAAAGTGCAAACAAAACTCCCAAACCACTCAGACAAGCCACACAGCCAGGTTTGAGAACCCTGCCCCTGGCCCAGAGCCCGCCAGTGCTTGGACTTGTTTGCGAGAAGCCGATGGTTTTGTACACTTGGTCTTCTGTGGAGGGACCACCATCGGGCTTCTGTCGTGGCGGCCGTAACGCATGGGGATGAACAGGACAGAGTTTAGGGAACTATTAGATGCCTGTTGGCTCAGACATCAGGACCAGCTGTGAATGAACACATATTTCAACTTAGATACAGGGAAAAGGAATGAGCTATCGATATCACTGAAGAGGTGGAGACAGACCTTTGGGAGATTTGCAGATGACACGTTTCTGGGAGGGTCAGGGAAGACGAGGCTGTGTCAGAAAGAACAAATGAAGCTTCCAAGATTTGGGTGCAGAAAATCAGAAGTTAACCTTTGGGTAGGTTAAAATCACATAAAAATCATATGGGTAGGTGATCTATCACGTAAAAGTTAAATGATATATATAAAATTCCTGACTGAGTACTTAGAAGGGTAGTCTTCAACAAATGTTGTTTCCTCCCCTCTCCCTGCAACTCCCATCTACTTTAGAGATTCCTTAAAAAAAACAAAAGGCCTGCCAGCCAGCTGCCACTGGAAAGATGTCAGCTAGGATAGGCTGCTGATCGTGCTAACTATCAACAAAATCCCCACTCAGGTGGGTGGGGCAGGGCCTGTCACCTCTCCGTCCCCTCTCCTCATCACAGCTTGGAGGCAGCACAAAGACATTCTTTCCCTCCTGCAGAGGAAGTGTGTGTGTTCTCTCAGACCTACCTTGGCATTCCTTGATGTCTTAGAGGAGCAGATGACCCCAGCTGAGCAAGACAGTCAGCAGAACAGCAGCCCTTGATGCTGCAATTGGAAATTTCCATTCTTTGCTTGCAGCTCTGAAAAAAAAAAAAAAAAAAATCTGAAGAGCCCAGGAGCTGGGAAATTTCCACGATGGAAAATTTTAACATATTCTTTAGCTCTAAACTATGCAGGTTTATAGAGACTATTTTTTTTCTTTTGGTAATTTTCTTCTTTAACAATAATTTATGAAGATGGTAGCACTACAGCTGTGGGAATAAGGAGAGCAAGATGACTTGGAGGGGAATGGGTATGGTTTGGCCGGTGGGAGCCTGAGCCATATACATGTTTGACCACCTGAACCAGAGAAATGCAGATCACTGCAAGACCCACAAGCTGGGAGATCATCCAAATAGAAATAGTTTGCCCGGGAGCTCTGCAGGGAAATCTGTGCAGAGAGAAGTGGAAAGTGGATGGATACAACTTGGGACTAGGAGATGGTGAGGTCTGTTGCTAGGAAAAGAGATCTTAGGCAGATTCCTTCCACCATTGCTTCTTAAACCTAAATGTGTGCACAGATCACCTGGGAATCTCGTTAAGGTATAGATGTGGATTCAGTGGATCTGGGGTGGGCCTGAGACTCTGTGTTCCTTCTTTCCCCCCCTTTTATTGAATTTATTGGGGTGGCAGTGGTTAGACCCTGTGTTTCCAACTGGCCCCCAGGCGATGCTGATGCTGCCCCACTAAGGACCACACTGTGAGCAGCCAGGCCATATACAACAGGTCCTCCTCCTGATGAGGTCAACTTGCCTTCCATAGCAAAACACAAAGGGCAAAGACCAGCGGCTGGAGAGCTCCCTTGGGGTTGTTTTCTCAGGTAACAAAGCTTAGGTCTCAGAGTAGAACTGAATGTCTTTGGACAAGATGCTCCATGCAAGTCTGGTTAAAGTGGATCTTTTGAAATGTGCGGATGCAAATAGTTACCAGAAGCCTGCCCAGAGATAAATGGGTGGTTTCTAGA
This sequence comes from Micronycteris hirsuta, assembly GCA_004026765.1. Lineage (NCBI taxonomy): Eukaryota > Metazoa > Chordata > Mammalia > Chiroptera > Phyllostomidae > Micronycteris > Micronycteris hirsuta. The sequence continues at coordinate 10,504 of PVJI01008763.1, forward strand.
ACACAATGCCTTTGCAGAGAAACCCCTATAATAAATTGATGGAGATTCCCAAGCTGGTCCTCTGTCCTGGGTGACTGTCCAGTATTGTGGCATGTGGGGTGAAACACCAATGAAATAGCTCTGATTACTGAGGGAAGACTGTTGGCCAGAATGATATAAAGGAGAAAAGGGAAAAAAATTACTTCCATCCCAGCCAGGATAGTTGTCTCCCTTTTATCAAAATAAAAAAGCAATAGGAGAATTTTCTATTTCCTTAACAGCTCTCTCACCTTTGTGCTACCTATTTGAGAGGGAGCGAGAGAGGTATCAAAATCTGTGGCATCTTTATTCCATAGTGTTACCTCCAATTGATCTGTAATGTATCTGCTGTGTGCATCTTTAAAGCAACATTTGTCTTATTTTTCATTTTCCATTCAATTGAGTTTTGGATGGGTTATTACCACTTACTTTTCAAATTAAAGTATACAGAGAGCATATGGGGAAAAAGGAGGAGGGAAATTACTAGCGTGAAAATGTACTGAAATCAGAGTGTAACAAGCATGAAATAACTTTGATAATATAATAAAAAGTATTCAAGTAATGTTAAAAGTAAATAACTATCATAATATCCTAACATCTACATAATATTTTAAAGTTCTAAATGGCTTACAGCATTAAGGCTTTGGGCTTCTAGAAACTGGTTGATGTCTTCACTTTAAAAAAATCTTCACTGTGGGGTAAGGTATGATTCAGCATTGAAGTGAACTTCCTGATTATTTAAGTAAAAGACATCAATTTGATCTTTTTCTTACTATGGGTCTCAATGAGAAATTGTTCACCTAAGAACCATCTTAAAACTTACAGCCAATGAAGTAAAATTTTTTGATTCATCTAGTGTCATATCTTTTTAATAATAAACATAATGGTTATAAAATTTAACGTTATGAAGCACTTACAACAGGTGAGATGCTTAATCTTTGCGACAAGTTTATAAGATGGGTACCACAAATACATAAATGAGAAACTGGAACTTTGAGAACGTAAGTGAATTGCCTGGGATCCATACATTTTGGCCAAGCAGGGAATAACCTTCTTTGACCAGCCCCACTTACTCTTTCCAACTGCCACGGCCACATCTCAGCTTCCTTTCCCTCACCCAGACAGATGGAGAGACACTCCTTCTCAAGTGTAGCAACGTCACAAAACTCAATTCAAATACTGAATGTGTTGTTGGTTGCTTACAGCCGCTATCTGCTCCAGCAGTGCAGTAAATCCAGGAAAATGCTTTTGAAGAGCTCATTAAAACGGCTCAAATAAAGTCTTAGAAACAGGTGCATTCATTAGCCGGAATGCAGACGATTATGTTAATATCGAACTCAGGTGACACATTTAAAGCCGTCAAAATCATGGAGGATAAAAGGATTTTCAAAGTTAAAGGTAACTTCTTCCTTTGTAGGGCTCTTTGCTCTGTTAGGCATGTGATTGCCTTGACAGCTGTCAACACGGGGACCTCCAATGTGAACACACAAATATAACGTCGGTTTTGCACTATCGTGTCTCCTTTATAAATTCTTGGGTCTATTCAGGAAGAGAAAGGTAAGGAATTGCCTACAACCCTAGTGCTACTTTCTAAGTAGGAAATCTCTGGCACCTCATTTACAATTGATTGTCAGGTTGAGTACGAAGGTCAAGGAGACAATTAAAGAAGGTGTGGACAGTGATTCCAGGTTTGGATAAGATGGAGCAACAGCTGTTTGATTTTGCCCCTTTTTTCTCATCTTGAAGAAACAGTGAGCATGAAATACATATGTGACCACATATATTTAGGGGGCTATACATCAGAATGTTAACAACAGTTATGCCAAAATGATTTTGCTTTTCTCTTTTGGGAGATATTTTTGTATTTCTCAAATTTTCTACAATGAATATGTGTTACTTAGTAAATTTTAAAATTATTAAAAATTATTATGGAGCAATTAGCCTCTATACATTTAGTTGTTTAACCTACAAATTTGGATTTCTATTTAATTGCCTAGCACATGGGAACTGGCTGAGATGTTTCCCCAAAATCCTTTCATCTCAAATCCAAGATGTCTGTGGAAACACTGATTCCTCCTTTCAGAAGAAAATACTTTTTAAAGGAGGACTAGGTATCCAGCCGGCTTATAAACAATTATTTTTGAGGTGTTATTCTTCAGCTCCTCAATCAAGTTGGCATTCACCAAAGTGAATACATCTGCCACCTGCAAAGGGAAAAAGACTAAGCAGCCTTTTAAGGCAAATTCACGTTATTTTAAATATTTTTAGTTACATACTCTGAGAAGAATTTGTGAACTAATACTTGACACATTGATTTTTTTTTCAAATGGCATGCTACAATGATTACATTACTGATTGCAAGATACAAATAATGAAGCTGCTATAGATTTGAACACATACTTACAGAGCATAGTTACGCATGCTCACGCGTGTGTGCTGAGCTAGATAGCTTGAAATTAAGTGGAAAGACTACTTGTACAGTGTAATAGCCCTATTTTTGCCTTCCTTCCTCTGTGACTCTTCTATTCTGCCCTGTACATTATTACTTTCTTTTTTCCCACACAATTTAAAAACAGCATTGACCCAATTGTAAATGGAAAGCTATATAGAAATCAGGAAAAACCTCCTTGGGTTGGGATTGGGTAAGCATATACTTTTATATACACATACTGATAACATGTATGCATAGCTGAATTCTTCCTCCAAACTCCCCTAAGTCTTAATACCTGGGACTTAGAGTGTGGTCAGTTCCTTTGACTGCTGGACAGCTCCTAGTCTCCCTGGAACACTCTCCCACCCACTTCATCTTCTGTTTAATTCTCAGAACTGCCAGCCCCGCAGAAGATGTAGGTACAAGACCAAGTGAGGAAGGTGGTCAGAAAAGACTCCTATCATTCTGACATGGCGCATCACCACCATAAGTCTAGAGGGTACACTTCAGAGCAAGAATCTAAAGACAAAACAAACTTGAACGGTCACTGTAGTCGAGTTCTCTTTAAATGTATGTATCTCTTCTAGAGCATACCTGGTGAAGTCATCCATTCTGATCTTGAAAATTTCAATGATAGAAACTGTTCTATTTTTTTTTCACTTTTATACTGATAGATGGGTAGACAAAAAGAGCACAAATAGCATTACAAACACAATCAAGTGGGCAATACCAATGAGAAAAAAAAAAGAATTCTTCTTAATCCTGCCACCCTTTACAAAATCAACTAATTTTTAATTTCTGTTACTGATCTAGGATCCCTTCCCCAGTATTAAATAAATATAACCCTTTAAGGTTCATGGGAAATGTAAAGAGGCTGAACCATTTGGCTTAAAGACTTTGGAAGTTTTATTGGTTCATGGTACCCATCACACCACGAGAAACAGACCCTGAAAAGGAAAATTCTGTAAAGAATTTATAAGCCTCAGTGCCACAGTAGTTCCTAAGTCTCTCCCTCATCCATCTCCTTTTTGTCACTGTGGTACTCATACAACAAAAGAAAATCTCTGAGATTATCTTATCCATGAGTATTTCCAACATTTACAAGTACTGTCCAGTTTGAGCAAGGTGTTCCCAAGTTACCTAAATTGTACATCTGATGGTACTCTCCTCAAAGGAAAATGGAGAGTTTAGCAATATTCTGAAACAACTAGATTCGACAATGCAAAGAACAAAAATAACAAAAGAAGGTCCTTCAAAGAGTGTGCGCTGAAGAAACAGATATCCTGCTTTTACACATTGGCTACGTGGGAGGTTCTTGCAAATGAATTTAAAATGAAAGTGGTATTGAATTTTGGGAATGCAAATTCAGAAAATTAATTATCTAATAAGGGGATAGGAGACTGTGATGTAATTTTGGCTAACTAAATAGAAGGAAGAGGGTGTTTAAAAATTATTTTAATGAATTGTTTTTAAAAAAACTATTAGAAAAATTCAAACAGCACAAAAAATATAAGAAAGAAAGCAAACAAAAATACCCCATATACCACCACCTAAAAGTCACTTTCATAGATTTTATGGAATATCATTATGGACACGGAAGTGAGGGGTATTTTAGAATTTTAAAAAGCAACTTGCCTTCAGGCAACTAAACATGGTCTTGTCGATAATAGTCTAAAGAGACCCAAAACCCAACTTTTTAAACTGTCTATTTCACCTGAAATATGATGAGAGGAAGTAAAAAGAGGCAGAATTCTCAGTTCATAAGCAACAATAAAAATGTGAGTTCAGTAGAAATAAGCAGATATTTTTATTTTCATTGATGTATCCATGATCTGACCCTCCATTCAGCTGCATCTAAACCTATTACAATAACATAAGTTTTCATAATGCTGTTTGGTTTACAGATCAGCTTTACACTGACGCTCATGACCATATAAAACAGAGTTAATATCTAGTTGATACATATTCATTTGGCTATTCTAGTTGTTTATGACCAGATGTCCAATCTGCTTTATTGGATGTCTGTTTTGATTGGTCAGGGCCAGTGCCGTACCAATGATCATATATCACATAAATGGACATATCTACTGTTTTTTTCTTTTTTTCTGAGCATACTAAATTTTCCCTCAGCAAGGTTTGTGCTCTTAATTTTCTAATTTTTTTAATGTGTCATTTTAACCCCATTCATTTCTCTTGCAGAGGTGAAAAGATTTTTTGTTTAATGGTTTCATTATAAAAAGGAAAGAGTAAAATTCCCCTTCCCCCACTTCTGAGTATACCCCATGAAAATCACAGTAGTGCAAAGACTTAACTGGAAATTTTCAAACTCAAAGGGAATTTTGCTCGTTTATGTTGCAAAACTCGGGGGCATCGTTGTCTCCATTATCTGTGTTAAATTTGGTAAGCATCGGTACTGGTTATTCTAATGGCAGATTATTCCAGTTATTTCTTTTGAAAGTTTTATGGTAACTCTCCCCTCCTACTTACATTTGACTAATTCTAATACACAATTAGATACCATTTCCTGACCTACTAACCAACTTACATTGAGAGAATGCAAGTTAAGTAGGTGGAAGAAGAAAGCCAATATTTCCTTGGTAAACCACATATCATAATCGAAGGTAATTGCTTAATCAAAGGTATTGACTTTCTGTGCAATAATAGCTCTGTTTATCTCATAAACACTAGGACATTAGACCACTTGATCATTTTTCTAGGGAAAAAGGATAAATAATTTTAGTAAATTAATATTTTTCCACTGACCCTGTATATCTTAATTTAAAGATATACTTTCACTTTAATTGGTCCTTAATTGAGAGTGACACTTAATCATTCTCTTACTATTGATACTTACGCATATCAAGCAATAGGCACAAAGTTCACGCCTCTGCTACTTGCTTTTACTTTTATTGTAGGTAAAGAGCAGGAGCCCACATTCTAGATAAGGACTTAAGGCCACACTTAAAATACTTCTTCCTCCCTCCCTAAATTCATTAAGTGGCCACCTCAATTCTTTGTTCTTTGAAATTTCCTAATTAGGCACAGTATACCCACTTTGGTGCCAAATGCGTACATTTGTACAGGGATTTAATGTGTATGAAGCACATTTTGCATATGGCATTTGATCCAGATACAAGGAGAATCGCTTTGGCCACTTCTGTTTATAATTTAAACCCCCAAGCCCCATAGCCATATACTCAGGCAGTTGTGGGAGGTATTTTTTAGTAAAAAAATACAGACATTTATTGAAGAAGATATAAGATACAAGAAACACTGTACACAGGACAATGACGCCTCAGTCCCCTTCAAAGGAGGCACCTTGGCCCTCACACAGTTCTCCCAGTCGCCATCAGCTGCCCCATCATGTTTTGACTTTAGTGGCATTGCCTTTGGTTATTAAAAGGAAATCTTACGATGGATTTAATAATGTTCAATTTAAAGTGCAGGATTCTTTTTTGCCATTTTAGAAGTAGAACATCTAAAAGGCTCTCCGGTGATCTAAGTGATTCTGTTTTACTTAGATTCCTGGAAATTGTCAAAGGGCTTTAAGGGAGGAGGGAAAAAAAAGAATGAGGAAATTTTCCCTGTGGGCAACTGGGGAAAACAAAAATATTTTTGTGTTGTAGAGACTTCTCAGGAAAGGAGCGTTGGCCAGCAGCAGCATCTGTGCAAGGGGAATTTCCACATTTGGGAAAACATGGTCATAATTAATGACCGAGGAAAGCCAAGAAAATGGGCCATGTTGGAAAAATATGATCTTCAATGGCCATGTCATTGTCAACTGATTGGGTCAGAAAATTTAATTGTTTTAGAAAGAGATTTTTATTTGTGGATATTTGACTATAGATCCTTCCTTCTGTGGATTTAATAAATACCCTGTGCTTGCCTGGGGAATCAGCTTCTTCTAGTCAGACCCCCTCTCTTGGTCCCTCTCTGCCCTAAGGGAGTATTTGCGTTAGACTTCTGGCCTGGACACTGGCTTGTAGTCTTTTGCTTTGAACATGATACTTCGGACTAGCCAGCAGGGCTATTAGCATCCATTAGAATAGAGATGATTATCCGGGATTCTTGGACAAGACGGAAGGATGAGGTTGCATGATCCTAATGCAGCCATCGTTTATTGAAGACTCCATGTCCTAGACCCTGTGCTAAGAACACTGAAAAACTGTCCTGACTTAGACGAGAGGAAACTGAGGCTTAAGGAATTTAAGTAACTTCCCTGGAGTCATGTAGCTTTTAGCTCCCTCGCTAGCCTTCTTCCATCTTCTCATCCTGCATGTAAAGTCTACTCCCCACATTGGAACTCAGCCTGCACACAACCTCTAGATTACTTCCTCTTCCCTTCCTCTTCCACTTCCACTTCCTCTTCTCCAGGTCACAGTTTAAACTAGATCTGGTCTTGGGGTCGTGCCCATCAGAGAACTCCATGGCTGTATATCATTCTCAAGACAAGAAACCTGGGCTAGCAGGCCCAGCACCATTTATGTCCCTACTAAGTGAATGAGTGTGTTCAGAATGGTCTTGCCCCACCTTTTGGGTTTCTTTTACCTCAGTGGTCAATTTCATTTAAAAAGGTATGATCATCTTTTGCCTCTTCTCTCATCATTTTCCTCAAGATCAGAATATAGCTTACTGAATTTCAGCGTATTTGCCAAGGTATAGGCCAAGTTTTTCCGAGAGGGAACTATAGCTAAGAAAAATAATTCCCATATTTGACATGCAGATGTGGCATCCAGTAGAGAATCTATAAAATGCAGAATACTGTTTTCTGAAATGAAAAAACTGCAGGTTAAATTGTGTCCCCCTGAAGCAAGAATTTCATACTAAACCCTTACGACGTGGCTTCTAAAGTTAGCCCTTTCCTGCAACTGCCATGAATACGAGAAAACAAACCTAACTGGGATTGAAGAGTCTCATGGCTCTGGATTGAACCTCGCTGGGTAATATAATTTTAAAACTCATAGCGTTTTGTGAATAATTCAATATATTTCTTTTCTGTTGAACTTAAAACAAGTCAATTAAATCTTGTGAATATTTGCCTTCAGAGTGGTTCTTAGACATAGCCAGACATTATTACCTTTATTTAGAAATGTAAAAATCAAAGGGCTGTATTAGTGTTCTACTGCCATGTAACTAATTGCCACAAACTTAGGGGATTTGAACAACATCTCATTAGTTAGCTCACAGTTCTGTAGGTGAGAAGTCTGGGTGGGTTGGGCTCGGTCCTCTGCTTAGTGTCCTACAAGGTAGAAATCAAGGTAGTAGTCAGGCCGGACTCTTACCTAGGGAAGAATCTGCTTCTAAGCTCATCCACATCACTGGCAGAACTTAGTTCCTGGGTCTGGAGCACTGAGGCCCTCATTTTCTTTCTGGCTGTCAGCCCAGAGCCACCAGCTTCTGGAGGCCACACACATTCCTTCTCATGCGGTCTTCTCTATCTTCAGAACCAGCGATCCCTGTCTAATCTCTCTCACATGTAGAATCCCTTCTACTTCCTCTTCTGCTACCAGCTGAGGACAAATATTCTTCTAAAGGGCTCGCCTGATTGGGTCAGACCCACCTGAAAAAATTCTCTAAACCTTAAAGTAAAATGACTTGGGACTTTAATTACATCTGCAAGATCCCTTCACAGCAGTACCTAGATTAGGGACTGAAGCAGTGACCTAGATTAGTGTCTGACTGAATGACCAGGAGGTGGGAATCTTGGGGAGCTATCTTTAGAATTCCGATAACCATAAGGAAATAGAGTTAATCCAGTTCATCTGAGATAGAAATCTGGAAATAGGTTTCCTTCAGAGAGTCTATTTAAATTTTAATTTAAAAATTTCACCGGAGAATCTAATGTAATTTTTATTTTTATTCATTTTCGTTTTTACATATAGATGTTTTATTTTTTTTTAACATATATATTTTGGAGTTCAAACTCCATATTTTTTACTGGTGCATTATCAACAATGTCAAAGCTGTTTCTGGAACATGTGTTTCAGGGGCCTGTGAGTGTCCACGAGGTAATGTGCAGGAGTGAAGCTAGACTTGGGTGTGTGTGTATGGCGGGGGGGGGGGGGGAGCGGGGGGGGGGAGGACGGGAGGATGGTAACAGATGAGGAAGGGGGCGGGGCTGAGATTGTGGTGAGTACAGAGTAACAGTTTATTTCTATTTTTAATATAGTCCCTGAAGATCTTTGAAGATGATCTTTTGTTATTTTCTGTTGTCAAGTCCCGAAGTTCAAAACTCTTGGGATTCTTTGTGTGCAATTTATGAGCAGTATATGAGGACATTTCTAAACATAGGGGCATTTTGGATTGTGCTGGGTCAGCATCACTAGGATGCTATGCCCCTAGTGTGGATGTGAACTTCCCAAAGTTTCTGTTGCACAATATCAGTGTGTCATGGCCGACCAGATGTGCGGGAGGCTGAGTGCGGGCTGAGCCCATCGGCCCTGCGAGCCACTGATCCAGAAGCCTGGGCCTGCAGGGTGTCCCCTCGGCACTGAGAAAGTAAAGACAGGGCTGAGAGGATCCTAGAAAGGGAGATGAAGGAAGATTCTGTATTAATTTCTCTGATTTTAACATTTTAGCTGGAGGACATCCTGTTGAAAAATCTGGTTTTCTGGTAAAGAAAGTGGAAGTAGTTTTAGTCTTTGGGAAGAACATAAATAGATATGTTGAAAACCTCAGCAAAAGGCAGAAAATTTCAGATACTAAGTATTTCTCTCTTTTTCCATGAACATTTTGGTTTTCCCCTGCTTGAAAGCCTGGCTGAAAATAAAGGAGAAGAGGACATTTCCCAGGTGTTTCTTTTTAAATCATCCCAGACCTTTAGAAAATGGTAAGAAAATGTAATTATATTATTAGGCAATATACCGTGTTCATGGATAGGAAGAATTAACATCATTAAAACATCCATATTACCCAAAGTAATCTATAGACTCAACACACTCCCGATTAAAATACCAATGGCATATTTCACTGATCTAGACCAATATTCCAAAACTTTATATAGGACCAAAAAAAAAGACACTGAGTAGCCTCATCAGTCTCGAGAAAGAAGAATAAAGTTGGAGGGATCACAATACTTGATATAAAAGTATACTACAAGGCCACTATAATCAGAACAGCCTGGTACTGGCATAAGAATAGACACACGGATCAATGGAACAGAATAGAGAGCCCAGAAATAAGCCCACATCTCTATGGTCAAATAATATTTGACAAAGGGGGCATGGGCATATAATGAAGTAAAAATAGTATCCTCAATAAATGGTGTTGGGAGAACTGGATTGGTATATGCAAGAAAAAAAAGAAAGAAACTAGACCACCAACTTACACCATATACCAGAATAAACTCCAAATGGACTAAAAGACTTAAATATAAGTTGCAATACCATAAAAGTCTTAGCAGAAAACATAGGCATAAAATTTCAGATATCCCACATAGCACTATCTTTGGCAATATATCTCCTAGGACAAGAGAAATAAAGGAAAAAATAAACAAATGCGACTACATCAAGTTAAAAAGCTCTGCATGGCTAAAATAAAAAGGGAACTGACCGTATGGGAGAACATATTTGCCAATGATACATTAGACAAGGGTTTAATCTCCAAAGTACATAACGAATTCATATGACTCAACACCAGGAAGACAAACAATTCAATTAAAAAATGGGCAAAGGATCTGAATAGACACTTCTCCAAGGAGGACATACAGAGGACATAGACATATGAAAGGATGCTCGATATCACTAACCATCAAAGAGATGCAAATTAAAACCCCAATGAGATACCACCTCACACTTGTCAGGATGGCTATTATTAATAAATCAACTAACAGCAAGTGCTGGCAAGCATGTGGAGAAAAGGGAACCCTAGTGCACTGTTGGTGGGAATGCAGACTAGTGTAGCCACTGTGGAAAACAATATGGAATTTCCTCAAAAAATTAAAAATGGAATTGCCTTTTGACCCAGCAATTTTGCTGCTGGGAATATACCTTAAGAATCCCAAAACACCAATTCAAAAGAACTTATGCACCTTTATGTTCCTAGCAGCCCTATAAACAATAGCCAAGTGCTGAAAACAGCCTAAATGCCCGTCAGTGGATGAGTGGATCAAAAACTGTGGTACATTTACACAGTGGAATACTACGCAGCAGAAGGAAAGAAGGAACTCCTACCTTTTGCAACAGCACGCATGGAACTGGAGAAAACAAGTGTCGAGCTAAGTGAAATAGGTCAGTCAGTGAAAGACAAATACTATACGATCTCACTTATAAGAGGAATCTAATGAACAAAATGAACTAATGAAGAAATAGAACTAGAGGCATGGAAACATGGAACAGATTGACAGTGGCCAGAGGGGAGAAGCGAGGGGGATAATAGAGGAAAGAAAGTGGAAGGACTGGTTACAGAACATGTATGAATGACCCAGGGACATGGACAATGGTGTGGGGATTGACTGTGGGAGCAGGGGGTATGCTGGGTGAAGGAGGGCAAAGGGGAAAAATTGAGACAACAATTTTTATTGTTGATAGAATAACAATAAAATTTTTTTTAAAGTTCTATCTTCTATTAGTGGCTGGGACACTGGATGGTTAGTTGGTAATGCTATTTAATAAGACAGATAGGCTGGGACTAAGAAGTGTAACAGACCATGTTCATTTCCTCCCCAACAGCCGTTCCTTTCTTCCTCCTTGCTAACAGAGCCCTGACCTTATTGAGGATGGCAGTATATTGAGCCCCAAGTGATAAATCATGATTGGTACAATTCAATCATAATAATCCCATTCTCTTTTGCTAGACACTCAGTTTCCCCATCTCCTTTGCAGTTAAAGGTAATTCATTTACAGCTAAAAAGACCTAATTGAAAATCTTCTGGGGATAGATATGGCAGTCTGGAACACCATCACGGTGTCTGGAGTCATGGCAGCCATCATGTGACTACAAAACTAAAGACATGATGGTTAAAGGCCAAAATGTTAAAGATGGTGAAATTAAAAAAAAAAAATACTGCTTGATGATTTAGAAATTGCAGCTGAACCAAAACCAACAGCTATTTATTGCCAGATATCTTGTTTATGAAAAAAGTAAAACTATTGATTTAAGCCTCCTGTTATTTGATACCAGACGGTTAAGGGAGAGAATCAGGAGCTCTCCTTTGGCCATGTTCAGTGTGAGATGCCTATTGGATATCCACGTGGAAGTAACTGTCTAATTTATTCCCTTCCACAATGAAATAATCATTTCTAGACATTTTTATCTTGTCGCATTACCGTAATACTAGAAAACAAGGGAAGGTATATGTACTAGGGGACTTCCCCTAAAAAAAACAGAATTATCTTCTGCAGAGTGGGCCCCTTGTAGTACAGGCTTCCCCCTGCTAGGTGAGTGTTCTAGGAACCCATCTGTATCACTGTACCAGCTGATGTTGTGAGAGGCTGCATTCAGCTCAGTGAATTTTTTTTTAATACTCTTTCAATGTGTTTGCCCATTTCATGATGGGTGATTTATGCGCGCACCTGCCCACACTGCACTGAGTGTTCAGCAGTTTTTGACCAAAAAACGGCATGACCCCCATGCCCCACCCTCCCTATTTACCCAATCTTGCCCCAAGCAACTTTTTTTTTTGTTTTCCTAGGATGAGAAAAGTCCTCAAAGGGCAATGTTTTGTGGATGTGAAAGAGGTGAAACAAAAAATTGCAGAAACACTAAAAGGCATCAAAATCGACAAGTTCAAAACTGTTTTGAGCAGTGGAGAAAATGTCTCCATAGATGTATTGCATCAAATGGAGAGTATTTTGAAGGTGACTGAAATTTAAACATGAAAGAAAGAACACACAACTTTTTATAAATAAATTCTGGGATGTTTTGGTCCTTCCTTGTAAAAGTGAACAAAGTTGCAGTGACCATGAGTAACCAGCACAGAAGCTGACAACCAATATGTAAAACCATCTCTTTCCGTCCGGCTCCTGCAGTGAGAGGAGCTGCCCCTGTGTCTGCCCACCTGCAATGGAACTGCTCCAGCTTCCTGATCAAGAGGAACAAGCAGCCCTGGCTGGTGTAGCTCAGTGGATTGAGCGCGGGCTGGGAACCAGAGGGTCCCGGTTCGATTCCCAGTCGGGGCACATGCCTGGGTTGCAGGCCAGGTCCCCAGTGAGGGCCATGTGAGAGGCAACCATACATTGCTGTTTCTCTCTCTCTCTTTCTCCCTCCCTTCCCCTCTCTCTAAAAATAAATAAATAAAATCTTAAAAAAAAAAAAAAAAAAAAGAGGAACAAGCAGATGTACAGTACCGAGCCCGATAATCTGAAGACCCGAAACTCCTTTTGCTACAACAGGCTGATTCATCACAAGATGGTTGTGGAATCCCCTGCCCACGGCAAAGGTGTGGTCATTGTCACCAATCAGAGATCAGCCAGCCAAAGCCAGGCACCTCCTTTGTGCAGACCATCATCAACAAGAATGCACCTTCCTGAGCAGCATCCAGCACAAAATCTGCAAGAACAAGTGCTGCCTGACTGCGCATTGCCGACTGTCAGAAGGTCAGTGCCATGGCACGTAGCCAGAAGTCCGGGATGTTGGAGAGGAAGCGGGCCCACCCCACCAAGAGCTCCTGAGCACCACCCACCCTTTAAAGTAATAAAGGTATCAGCCAACTTTCCTCCAAAAAAGAAAAAAATTAAACCACCTCTCCCAGTGTTGGTATGTTAGCAAGGCTGAAGTTGTTAAAGCAGGAAAACTGGGGCAATGGCAAAAGCTCAGCCTGGTGCGAACATTTCCAAGCACTTTCCATCATCTTGGTGAGGAAGCGTTGTCCTAGACTAGAGTCCATTTTTCTATTAAGATACTTTCTTACCTATATATATCAGAGTGTTCATATATTGCTGTATTTCCTCTTCTGACATATAACAAATTGCCTGATGAAAATTTCTCCACCAACTCACCCAGGGAACCTAAAGTAGACCAAATTGAGCTTTTAGCACAGTTTCTGGTTGCTGATAAAAATCAGCATCTACAAACCCAATTGCACCTATTTCCATTAGAGCTATCATCCAGAACTAGACCTCTAGTTTTATAGATTAAAAGTTTGCCAACCCACTATTTCCCCCTTAATTACTTTATTGTATGTTGGTTGGTTTTGACTCCATCCATAGAAAACAACAGTAATTTTTTTTTCTTGCCAGTGGCCCATCAGAAACAGCCATTGATTTTGTGTGACTAGACAAGAAACTGAGTCTGCAAAGTTGACTTCACAGGGTATCTTGTATTCTGCCCATACTGTGAATTTGTGTTCTCCTGAGGTTCATTGGCTCATCATATTCCGCTTTCATGTTCCACAGTTTATCACTATGCTCGGGATTTTTGTCCCTATACCTTTCACTTTATTTTCCCATAGTTTATTACAACCACCCTTGTATTTTCTTAACAGTTTTTGGATCTACATTAATTTTTAAGTCCCAGGAGGAACACTGTGTTCCCAAACATTATGTTCTGTACTCTCATGCTCATATCACTTTATGTAGCGCCAGACTCCTCCTGGGATCTCAAAAAATGTTGTTTCTTTAAAAAAGATAGGCGATTACTCTGGGATGCCCATAAAATGTCTTTCTCAGTTGAGTTATTCTCACCATTTATTTATCCCCAGTGGCTTAGGTAAAAATATTGGTTCATAGAACCTAAGTCTTTGGAGAAGCTTTGTTATTCTCTCCCCATCTCTGTAGCAGAAGCGAGTATCGACTGCTCTTATAAGGAGTGTTGGGAAGAAATGATGAAAAGCATTAGGGATGAGAAAGCCTTTCATTAAAACTATGAAATTTTAGGGAGATGATGGTATCATTCTCACCAAGCAGGCCTCAGCGCAACTGGGGCTCGCTTGACCAAGAGATACCGTTCATCGTTATTACAAAGAATGACTGCCGAGCAGGATTCCCTTCTGCTGACGGCATCTACCGCAGTCAGAACTTCTTTCCAAATACTCAAGACCTGCTGTACCTGCAGTATTTCCCCTTCTCGCAGCTTCTCAGATCCATCTAGAACACTACAAGGCAAATTTGAACCTCACTCTGAGCTCTTGTAAAGTTGTTTGAGTTAGAGGAATAGGACCATGGACAGAGGAATAGCCTACCAGTTGCTGGTGCAGCGGGAAAGCCAACTCTTCCTGCCAAGAATCCCTGGGATAGGGTCTTTACAGGAACAGACTTTTCTTTATTCAAGGGTCACTTTCCCCTTCTCTAATTTCCCGTTAGAACAGCGTGGTTCCTTCTGGAAACACGGACTCCTTCCACCAACTCTATGCTCCCGAAACACGTGAAGAGTACTCCTTCCTGCAAATGCAGCTCTTAAAATATTTTAAAATACTTTCATTATAAATAAATACCTCAATGAAACTGAAAAAATATGGAGAAGAGTTTAACAAACATCTATGTATAAAATACTCAACAAATCTTAATATTTGACTTATTTGTTTTAGGGGGGTTTGTTTGTTATAAAATGTCTTACAGGTATACTTGAAACCCATTGCTTATCCCTGACCCATTTATTTCTCTATTTTCTCCTTTCCCCCAAAATAATCACTACTTTGAAGTTCCTATAAATCACTCCCATGAATGTTTTTATACTTTTTCTTGTATGGATGCATTCATAAACAATATATAGTATTACTTTGTGTTTGTAGAATGTGAAAGAATACTATATCATGCTGTACATAACATTTTGCAATGCTTTTTTTGGTCACCATTACTTTTTTAGACTTGTTTACGTTGCAGCCTGAAGAACTAACTCATGAATTTTATCTGTTGTATGTTATCCCCTTGTTTGAATATACACACATTACTTTTTCATTCAGCTGCATTATGGTGAGTAGGTCGGTTTTAGTTTGTTGTTTGCTATAGGAAACAGTGCTTTGATCAGCGTTGAAAACCCAGTCTACTGGTGCACACCATGCGAAAGTTTTTCTAGGGCAGACTTTCTCAACCTGGACATTATTGGCATTTTGGACCAGATAACTTTTTGCGGTGGGATAGGATTTTAGCAGTATCCTTCACATCTATTAGTAAGAGTAACACCCTCCCACACCCATGTGTAACGACCAGAAAGTTCTTCAAACATTTCCAAATGTTCCCTGAGAGGCAAAATCACTGCTGGTTGAGAAACACTAATCTAGGCAACATCCCTAAGAGAGGAACTGCTGGGACTTAGGATTTACTTTTATATGTTATCATTTTACTTATTAAGAGTCCTATTTCCCCACATCTTGCAACTTTTGGTATTTTCAGAATTTAAAAACTTTGCCTATTTATGGGGAAATTTTTATTATTTTACTTTGTTTTCCCTTAATTTCTAGTGATATTAAGCATCTTCTTGTATGTTTATTGGGCATTAGGGTTTCTTTGCTGTGAATTGCTTATTCATATCCTTTGCCATTTTTTTGTAGTTGTTTCTTTTTCTTACTGTTTTTAGTAGTTCGTTATACATTTTGAATATTAATGTATGAATGGTTTTATGTCTGGGAGAAACACCTTCTGTCAGTTTAAGCCTGTCTATGTATTTTGTTGAAGATGCTTTTTTATTTTATAGTAGTAAAATGTATCAATCTTTGCTTTTGTGGTTAGTAAATTTAGTAAATTCTCCCTATCCCAAGTATGTATAGATAATCTCATATTTTTTTTCTAGAAGTATGAAATTTGACTATTTACATTTAGGTCTATACCAAATTAAACTTCTGATATGAAATACATTTATAATTATTCCAACACATATTCATTAAATAGCTCATCCTTTCACTCCTAGTTTATTATGCCACCTCTGGTTTTAAATATTAATTATTTGGTAGGGCAAACTCCCTGACTTATTCTTTTTCAAAATTGCCTTGGGTTGTGTGATTGGTTATCTGACCGAAGAATGTTGTCTCTTTCTCCTTCCAACTGACTCTTAATTGTTTTCGGGCATCCATGAAGCCTATTCCATTGTGCTTGGTCATAGTGCTTGTAACCCATTACAGTAATTCCATTCCATTGTGATTGGTTTGGCTGTAGACATGTGTTGCATCTCTTGCCAATGGGACCTATGTGGAATTATGCTAAAGTGGAGGTGGGATATAACAGGTAAATTTTCGTCTCACTTGAGAAGGTACATAAGGAAAAGACTTGCCTTGCCTGGTCTTTGTACAGAGTTGTGGGGAAATGTGAGGCAGCCACTTTGCCACCCCAAGGGGAAGAGCTGGAGACCTGCACACTGAGAAGGGCTAAGCAGACAGATAAAAAGGGCCCAGGTCCCCAAGATGTCATTGTGCTGCTGAATTAACCAATACTGAAAACATCTTCCACTGGACATTCTGTGATGTGAAAAAATTAATCTGTTGTTTTTAAAGATTTTATTTTTCTATTTCTAGAGAGGGAGAGAAACATCAGTGTGTGGTTGACTATTGCATGCCACCTACTGGGGACCTGGCCCACAACCCAGGCATGTGCCCTGACTGGGACTCGAACCAGAGACCCTTTGGCTCACAGACCAGTGCTCAACCCACTGAGCTACACCAGCCAGGGCTAAATTTGTTATTTTTAAAGCCATATATTAATTTTACATTCTTTTATTTGTAGCCAAAGTTACTCCAACTACTATAATATGTTATGACCTTTTACTCTTCAACATGAATTTTGTAATCATTGTTTCATGTTACATAATTAGGTTGGGCTTTTTAAAAGTTGGGTTTACCTTGAAATTAAATATTAATTTTAGAACTGACATCTTCAGTATAATGGATATATTCATGAATATGGTATATGTCTTCATTTTTCCAAATCTTAGTTAACTTTTTCCATAAAAATCTTTCATATTTAAAACCCACATTTTACATTATATTTATTCTTAGGTAGTAAATGTATTATTTATTGTTTTTAAGAGTGGTGTCTTTTATTTACTATTAAATATTGATAAACACTGATATATTGAATTGCAATTGAATTTTGTTGATCTCATACCCAGAAATCTTGCTGAATTCTTTCTAGTTCTAATATTTTTTCAGTGTAATCTGTTTGATTTTCCTTATAGACAGTCATATTATCTGAATAAAAAGGGTTTATCCTGTCTTGTCCTCTCCTGTGACAATGGAGATGCTATAGAGTCAGCCATAGAGGTGTGTTGTTGCTTCATCGAATTTCCTGTCACATGCCCTTACCGTCCTGCCTCATCATTCCCTCAAATAGGCCCATCATCAGGCAGGGGTCAGCTTTTTAAATCCTCTCTAACAAGCCAGCTGCTATGTATGGGGAGGCGAGCTCTCAGTCTAGCCCATAGATTCAAGCAGTGAACCTGCTTCTGGTTCCAGCCTACTTCCTTCACTCCATGCAGATCACTTTTACTTTCTCTTACTCTGAAGAAGTCTCATTCCAGCACCCTCTGCCTCCTTTCAGACCTGGAGCACAACAGGCCCGTGTCTTCAGTCCCATTTGTTGTTCTGTGTTCCATAGGGAAGTTTATATTTGGGCCAATTCTGTCTTTTAGTGTTCCTCTTTTATATTTCAAAAACCATTGCATTGTGTTTGGACCTGAGTGAATGCCTCAAAGGTTTATGTACAACAATGTACATTGACCAGGAATCCTAATTCCAAACGTGTATTTTGTAAAGGATTACAGAGATAGTTTCCAACACTGCGGATACTTCATGTCGTAATTATCATCAGATACAATGCTACTCAAAATCTTCAACAGTGTCTTTCAGCTCCTCGTGCTTCGTAAATGCTATGGTATCTGTGTTTGGCATCTGAGAAAGAGAGAATGGAGGCAAATACTATTTTCTACACCTAAGAAAACTGAATCCACTTGCTTAATTGTGGCCAGGAATAATCAGGCAGAACCACAAGACTGGAAGTTCCTCCAGAGGTAGGGCTGTGTGGCCTTGTTCATCTTGTGCCTCATACAAAGTGACTCTCAGTGAAAATTTCTGAGCCCATGAGACAGGATGTCCCATGAGTTGAGGAGACTCATCTGGAGCTCCTCAAGATCTATATAGTCCTGTGAGTTGAGGAAAAGAAAGGAAAGAAGGAGAGGGATAAGAACTGTAAGAGCTGATTTTAAGCAAAGTGAGTGGGCAGGAATTGTCAATGGCATTTCATCTAGAAAGTGAATTTTGATTGAGATTTAGAATTTTTTATACTAATCCCTTTATATAAACTATCTTAGTATGTAAATATAATCAAATAGCATTCATTAAAATTGCAAAACTTATTTATTAAAATATGTAAAATAGCCAGCTGCAACAGTAGTGACTAAGCAGTATAAAAATAAATTATTTTGTTCCATAAATACTTACTGAGTTCCTACTATGTGCCAGCACTGTATATAGTTGGGATGCAAAGATAAATAACACAGGTCCTTGTGCAGCTGACCATCTAGTTGGGCTACCTGATGGGCAAACAACTCAAATATGATGGGATAAGCTCCTTAAAAGAGTGTTAGTTCAAAGTGATATTTATACACTCAAGTTCACAATAACGAAGAGGTAGAAGCAACCCAAGGGTCCATCAACAGATGAATGGATTAAAAAAAAGTGGCATGTACATACAATGGAATATAATTCAGACTTAAAAAGGAAGGATATTCTGATACATGTTACTAAGGATATATTAAGTGAAATAAGCCAGTCCCAAAAAGACGAATGCTGTATAATTCTACTTATATGAGGAATCTAGAGTAATTACATTTATAGAAATGGAAAGCAGAGTTGTGGTTGTCAGGGCCTGGGAGCAGGAAAGGGGGAAATGGTAGTTATTTAGTGGTCATAGAGTTTCAGTTTAACAAGATGGGAAAGTTCTAGAAATTGATTGCACCCGTGTAAACATACTCAGCACTATCGAACTGTGTACAGTTGAACTGTGTAATGGTTAAGATGATGATTTCATGTTACGTATAATTTACCAGATTTTTTTTAATAAGTCAAAAAAAAGAAAAAAAGGAAAAAAAAAGCCCTGGCTGGTGTGGCTCAGTGGATTGAGTTCCGGCCTGTGAACCAAAGGGTCTCTGGTTTGATTTCCAGTCAGGGCACATGCCTGGGTTGCAGGCCAGGTCCCCAGTGGGGGCCACGTGAGAGGCAACCACACATTGATGTTTCTCTCCCTCTCTTTCTCCCTCCCTTCCCCTCTCTCTAAAAATAAATAAATACAATCTTTTAAAAAAAATAGGTAAAAAAAAAAAAGAGTGTTAGCTTCATGACAATAAGGTCTTATCTCTTCAGTTCACTCTTGAATTTGTAGCACCTAGCAGAATGTCTAATACCTAGTAGGCACTTGACAAATATTTGACCTTCCTCCGGCTTCTCCTGTCCACCTAACATGCTACACAACACAACAAAGGCCAAGTCGTCCATGAGCCAATTCAGCAAACAAAGGTACTGCTCTCCTCAGGGCCCAAAGGGGAAGAATTTCAAATATTTGTGATCTGATATTTGTCCTGATCACACCAACTATTCTTTACTTCTCAATTATGCTTCCCTGAGCTTTTTTGGCATTTAGATTTCCTAAAGATAGACACTGCTTCTACTTCCCAAAACGGAGTTGTGATGGACTTTGTTAAGGAAAAAAAATGTGGAAGGAAGTCTGTGAAATGAAATCATTATTAGGCCACAGGACAGGTGACTCTGGGGCCACACTTGCAGGGCACAGGAGGAAGATGAGGTCATTAGCGTGTGTTTGCAGTCCTGAGGCCTCTGCCATCCCCTCGCTGGTGCCGTCTGCTTCTAGTTGCTTGGTTTCTTTTCTCGTGTTTGTGTTTCACCTGGCCAAAAATAGAGAGACAAAAAAGTTTCCTTGTACTTATTTCAGCTTTCCACTTTTTTCCTTCTGTGTTTGGTTTCCTCTTGCCGTGACCCTTTTTCTGCCACCTGGTCTTTCTCTGCTTCTGCTTTTCTTGATGTGGGCTTTTCCTTGTGTTCTGGAACCCTGGGGTGGTGCGAGGTATCCTTGAAGGACAGGTGAGTGAGCATTCAGGGACAGCACAAGCCTAGACCCTTCCAAGGCCCTGAGGGGTGTGCACTGAGGAATCCTTCTTCCTGGCCCAGGCACTGGACAGAGCTGCTGCTAGGTTTCAAAGCAGACCGGAAGTGCCTTGCTAGTACTTCAGGGGAAGCCTGGGAGATAAAAGTATCAGGGTATTTTTCTTCTGTCTTCTCATGCTGGTATGATGGGAGGTGAAGGGTAGATCAGAGCCAAGCGAAGGCCTTCTTGGAGACAGGGTCCATCATACAAACGACTGGAGTTTCCAGTCCTGGGCATTTGATTATGTTACTTTTAAAATGCAACACTTCAACAGTTCTCATTGTGACAGACACTGTTCTAAGTGCTTTTAAATATTAACCTATTTAACCCTTTAAAAATCAACTCATTTGTTGCTTACAAACAGCCCTGTGAAATGGGAACTACTATTGTCTAAATTATATGGATGAGAAAACTGAGGACCAGAGAGGTTAGACTTGCTCAAGGCCACACAGCTAATAAGTGATAGCAGCAGGATCTGAACCCAGACAGCCAGGCTCCTGAATCCATGCTTTCAACCACTACACTATGCTGCCTCTCTAGATTATGTACAGTCCCCCAGGATTTCCTTTGGAGATCGCATGCCTGATTTTACGAATATCTTCTCTAAGGTATAACGCCTTCTGGTAGGTGCTGGGCAATGTGTATCCCTCAGAAATTTCTGTGCAGCTCTTGGGGTATCTGCCAGCAGGCATGCGTTCACAGGCTCTGTCCTGCAGGAGCCATCAGAGTCCGGCTTCCTCACCCCGGGATCTGGGCCCAAAAAA
Organism: Micronycteris hirsuta; assembly: GCA_004026765.1. Taxonomy (NCBI): domain Eukaryota; kingdom Metazoa; phylum Chordata; class Mammalia; order Chiroptera; family Phyllostomidae; genus Micronycteris; species Micronycteris hirsuta. The sequence continues at coordinate 31,740 of PVJI01008763.1, forward strand.
GCAATTTATACTTATACAAACTTTACGAAATGGAAGTGGAGCATGTGTTTAATAAGAAAAAAGTGTCACACTATGTTATACTGCTCGTACGCAGTGTGCCCCACTCCATCCCCAGCAGCACTCCAGGGTCTGCCCCCAGTCGGGGTGCGTCTGCAGGCAGCCCTCCCCACATGCTCCACCCGGGCCCTTGTGAGCAGCATCATGAATTTTTTAGGTGGTTGGCTGGACTTGGGAGTGCAGTTCAGAGCTGGAGACAGATCTTCCGGTGAGAGTCGCAAACTGGTCTGGAGAGGAGCCCACAACCTTGGCCTCTTTGCCCTGGAAGACCACGGCCATGGCCGTGAGTATTTGAAAATCCTCTGACCTTCCCCAGCTCCTTCTGGCTGTGCCCCGATTGGCTTTCCCTGGTAAGAGTGGGTTATCAGAGAAGAAAGCTTCGGAGGAGGTTTGGATGAGCCCGCTTTCTGCTGCCTACACAGACTCTGACTTATGCGGAGGGACTGGGTTTCATTGTTGCACAGAGATTTGTCTTCCATGGCTCTTGCCGGCTTCCCGCTCACAATTCCCAAGGCCTCTGCCCGTTCTCTATCACCAGAACGCTTGTCCTAGATCTTTCTCCTACAGGGTTCTGGTTCTAATCTGACTGGAACTGGTAAAAAGTGAATTCCTGCTAAGAAATGAGCCCATAGCATCAGAGGCAGGGCTCTCCTCTATATACTGCGTGTGCATCTTAATGGGGATACTCAAAACCAAAAAGTTAAAACAACTCAAAGGAGTGAATATCCAGGGGTTGACTGCCAGGTGCTTTTGTACAGAGAGATATGGGGGTCTGGTGTCCTATAGATCTCCCCACATTCGTATATGCATCTAAAACTGGCCCTGGTGTCAATGTCAGGTCCATGGACATCCTTATGTCCAGAATAAAACATTCACTTCAGAGCAACAGCTATCTCTTCGTTTGTTCTTAGGACTCACCAAATCCTAGGCAGCTGCAGCAGAGTCCTTTGTCAAGTGGGGTATTTCCTCCAACGTCACTGGAGTGCTCAGCAGCTCCCAGGTGGGTCTTTGCCAGGAAAACCTGAATTAAAGAGGAGGCTTGGCCTTCGGGGAAGAGGCCTGTGTCCGGGCCGGCTGGGTGTGTCTGCTCCAGGCAGACCACTCAGGGCCACTGATTCATTGGGTTAGTGCACTTTTGACCCAAGAGGGAGAAAAGGTACAGGCAGCAGAGCTACGGCTGCTACTGGGTGGGATTTTTAACTGGTGGGATGGTGACAGCCCCTCCCACTCCATCGGAGGCTGCTGGCTTTCCTACCCACCCCACCCGCTTCCCCCTCCCTCACCACTTTCCTCCCTCTTCTCTTGAAGACCAGCTACTTAGGTGACACCTTTTGCTTCTAAAACCTTCTTTGTATTTCTTCTTTGACCCCTTTCTCAAAATATTCTCGCTTTTTCCTCCTTCGATGCCAGACTGTTGGCATCTGTCTCCCTGTCTTGTGCAGGCTGCCATCTCTGGCTTACCGTGGTTTCATAATTGCCTCTGGTTAAAGTTTAAATAGATGGGTTTCAGCCCAAGAGAAAAATGTAAACAAGCCATTTCTGCAGTCTTTCAGAACTGCTGACTTCCAGTGCTTTTTGAATTGTGTGCTAGGAAATTCATTCAGCTCCTCCCTAACCAAGCAACTGAGAATCGCGGCCACTGGGCTTTCAGAGATGTGAAAGCCACTCTGAAACCATTGAGAGGCTTTTAGATGCCCTGCACTTTTCCTTTTAACTCAATTAGGCCATCAGGATCCAGTTCTTACTCTAGCATGTTTGTCTGGTATGGTGAGGTGAGAAAACAGTTAAGAAATCTTTGTGGGCTGGCTTCTGACGAAAGGAAGGAAGTGAAAGGAACTGTCATTTCCCTGCTGGAATTTTTTCTTTGGGGGGAGGAGGAGATGGTATCTGTGGCCCTGGGGTTTTATTGGCGGATGGAGCTATCTTACGAGTCATGAGAATGGGACCATTCTCAGCCAATGCAGAAGGAGGAGGGCAGGTGGGGTTTGAGCTGGTGGTTTAGGCATATATTCCTCCATTTGCTGTGTTTCCTCAGAAGTACGCAGAACACTTTTTTGAGTCTTGAGTAAAAGTATTGATTGTCTATATTTGTCTGCTTTGTGTGCTGCATGTACTTGTGATCTGCTGTCAGAACGGGTTCTGGAACTTTTAGTCCAGGATTTGATTGGATCCTTGCTTTCCCCTACTCAAAAACCTTCCAAGATTCCCCACTTCAAGTTCAGACTCCTATTCACAGCCTTCCATGGTCTGGCTCCAGCCCACCTTCACCTTCCAGTTTCCAACCAGCAAGCGATCTCACTGAACTTCCCACCCTGCTCCTGTAACAGGTTCCTTTCCTGACTCTGCAGGGTCCTAGTGCCTGCCTACCCCGCCCCGGCCTCCTCAGAGCCCTGTCAAAAGTCCATCTTTCTGCCTTCTGCGAAACTTTCCTTGCTCTCTCTGTACAATCAGAACTACTCTTTCCCTCATTTCTCAAGCAGCCCATGACGGTCCCCTCCATGGTGGCCCTTATTTCATCCCCTGTTGTTAAGCCTATGTTCATGTGTCAGCTTTCTACACTGGTCACTTAGCTCCTGGAGCAGAGGATGGTTCATCATATCCACCCGGGTTGCCCTGCCCCATGTGTGGCCCAGTGTCAGTGCTCAAGAAAGATTCAATCTGTATTTTCCTCCTCCCGGAAAACTTGATGTCCATATTGAAAAGTAGCCCCTGAGAGGAATCAGAGGAGTGAAGATAGTATTTTGGACTAGGACAGATTGGGGTTCAAATCTAAGCTCTGCTGAGTTTTAGTACTTAGGTGGCTTTCTATTGTTTATTAATTCCAAGCCTCACTTTCTTCACTTGTAAAACAAAAGCAATAATATTTCTTGTATAGGTTTTTGTGAGAATTAAAGTGAGGTTTTACAAGCAAAGAACCACAGTTCTGCCTTCTCCTTACCCTCCCTTGATGTTAAAACATTTTAAATGTTGAAGCATTTTACTCTGGAACATGAATTATATTATTTTAATAGATACGTGCCGCATTTTCTGTTGGCTAATGTAACCTTCCTTGACGTGACAATTTCTTCTTATTCACATTTGCAAGTTTTCCAAAGGCTTATTACCTTAAAAAAAATTTTATTTATTGATTTTAGAGATAGAAGAAAGGAGGGAGGGAGGGAGAGAGAAAGAGAGAAATGTTGATGTGTCATTCCACTTATTTATGTATTCATTGGTTAATTCTTGTATGTGCCCTGACCAGGGATCGAACCCACAACCGTGATGTATTGGGACGACACTCTAACCAACTGAGCTACCCGGCCAGAGCTAAGGCCTATTATCTTGTATTTAGAATTGGACTTATCTGTTGGTCACCTGAAGAAATACCAGTGATGGGGATGATGACAAGGCAGCTGCTCTGTTTGTTGCTGAGTTATTTTCTCATGTGGAGGATCATTGTCACACCATCTTCATGTCCAGTGTTAACTTTTAAAGGAGAAAAGACACCCACTAAGACACCCTTCTCTTTCACCTCTGCAAAAAGTCAGTTGCTACTTTCACTCATGGGAGGGAAGCAGTGGATTCTATTCATCTGTCTAACAGTTATTGAATGCCTACTATGTTCCAAGGCACTAAGACAAGAGATGAATCAACAAAGATCTGTGCCTTTAAGAGTTTGAACCTCATGGGTTCTGGGGGGAAATTAAGCATCTAATTAAGCAAGTGTTGAATGGGTAGAGAATGGGGACAGTCAGCTTGTCAGGAAAAGCTATAGAAAGAGGTGATACTTGAGCTGAGCCTTGAAATATCAGTACATGGCTGTCAACAGACAATGGGGCAAAGCACTTCAGGTGAAGGAAGCCCAACTCTTGTTTCATCCATTCTGATCACTCTATACAGCCTGAAGCATCTGGCTCTGCCATCTTTCTCCTGTACAGCCATCTTCTCCAGGTGACTTAAATTCTTCCTCGGCAGCAGCCACATTATCAGCGCTGGTTCCGATCAGAGAACTGACATTAGAAGCTCTGCTGCTGCTCTTGTTGCCAAGGCCAGAAAACAGCTGGAGTGGTTTGAGCTCCCCGGGGGACCGTGCAGGAGTTGAGCATGTGTGTGCATGCCCACCTCTGTCTGTGTATATATGAGTTTGAGAGGGTGTGGGGGTGTGTCCATTTGGGTGGCTGGCTAGATGTTTATCTGCAGGTGTTGCCACAGAATATAGAAGTGGATATTCGGAAAACCAAGTGTCAGCTTGGGATCTCACAGACAAGCTGAGAGACTGCTCAGCGAAGGGGGAGGTTGTAACAACCCTAACTAAAACAGAATGAAACAGAGAAGGAAATTGCATCAGAAGAGGAAGAATGCCAAGGTCATACTGAAAAGCCACAGATGTCACAAAATAAAAATAAAATTTGTGACTCTTACTTTACTTAGTCAAATAGTATTACAATATTTCTCCTTTACAGAATTTTTAAATTGCTGAAATAATATTTAGTGAAGCAAATTGGAGAACATAGAAAAACACAAATAAAAATGGCTTGGAGGTCTGTCCAGAAAGTATCCAGTCATGTACTGTGGAAAAATAGAGGAATTTATTGAAAAACATAGAAGAAACAAGAAACATTGTACATAGGTCAATGATACCTCAGTCCCCTTCAAAGTAAGCACCTTGGGATCTCACACAGTTCTCCCAATCACCATCAGCTGCCCCATCATATTTTTCTGAATCTCATTGACAGTCTGAAATCTCTTCCCTTTCAAAGGTGATTTTAGTTTTGGGAAAGCCAAAAGTCACAGGGCATCAAATCTGGGCTGTACGGGATTGAGTCACCTGAGTGATTTGATGTTCTACAAAAAAACTCTGCATGAGACATAATGCATGAGCAGGAGCATTGTCATGATGAAGCTGCCAATCACCAGTTGCCCATAGCTGTGGCCTTCTGAATAATCTGAATAGTTTCAACTGAGGAATATTCAAGCTTAACGCAAAATTTGTTGCTCTACTCACTCAGTCATTTTGAATGTGTTGGCCATACAATATACTTGCTTACTCAACAGCATGTACCACCCCCACTGACTAGTACAGTGAAGTTGTCATTGTTCACACATGTGCATTCCAGTCCACTCTCCTTGGTTGCCAGGTTACATTGATGTCACACAAACTGTTCTCATTACATTAACAATGGCTTAACTTTTTTTTCTGGACATACCTCATATATTTTTAAGTTACATATACCATATCTTACTTATTTGGATCAGTGATTGATTATAATTTTGCCTTCAACTCCAAGTACAAATTATTTTCCTCCAGCACTTAAAAATATTAAAAACAGCCCTGGCTGGTGTAGCACAGTGGATTGAGCGCAGGCCTGTGAAGCAAAGGGTTGCCAGTTCAATTCCCAGTCAGGGCACATGCCTGGGTTGTGGGCCAGGTCCCCAGTAGGGGGCGTGTGAGAGGCAACCACACATTGATGTTTCTCTCCCTCTTTCTCCCTTCCTTGCCTTCCCTCTAAAAATAAATGTCCGTATGCTAGTTTACCAGGTAACTAGTGAATGGGGTTGAGATAGACAGAGTGAAGAAAAGTTGATAAGGAGGAGAGAAGCACTCAGTCATGAAGAGTGGGTGCAAATAAGTAAGCTGACTCTATCTGCATATGGTAGGTCCTCAGTGAATAATTGTTGAAGGAAGGAAGGAATGAAATGAGTGAACAAATGATAAGTACAAAGAAAGTGGCACAAACAGCTAATTAAAAATGAAGTTTAAATTTTGCTTCATGATGGGATCATACTATTTTGCCTATGACAGCTGCCTTGGCAATACATAAAGATGTATAATTTTCAGAAGTTGTGAGACCCTTAACAAGGAAGCATCTAGTTTGGGGGGACATGAGCATAGGTACCCCTAAGTTCTTTGCAGCATTATTTACAATTGCCAAGATATGGAAGCAGCCCAACTGTCCATCAGTAGATAAGTGTATAAAACAACCATGGAACATTTCTACAATGGAATACTACTCAGCCATGAAAAAGAGGTTTATCCCCTTTGCAACAGCGTGGATGGACCTGGAGAACATCATGCTAAGTGAAATAAGCCAGTCATATGATTTCACTCATATGAGGAATCTAGTAGACAAACTGAACTAGCAAGGAAAATGGGAACAGACTCATACGTAGATGGAGAGCAGGATGGCAGGGAGGCATTGAGCAAAAAGGAGAAAGGACTACTGGACAACAGTGTGGTGATTGCCAGGGGATGGGCGTATAAGGGGACTAAATGGTAATTGGAAAAAATACAATAAAGATTAAATTAAAAAAGAAATCTGCAAATTTAAATTTTTAGATTTTCTACAGTTTTTAAAAAAGATTTTATTTATTTACTTTTAGAGAGAGGGGGAGGGAGGGAGAAAGAGAGGGAAAGAAACATCATTACGTGGTTACCTCTTGCACACCCCTCCACTAGGTACCTGGCCTGCAACCCAGGCATGTGCCCTGACTGGGAATCGAGCCAGCAACCTTTCAGTTAGCAGGCTGGCACTCAATCCACTGAGCCACACCAGCCAGGGCTCTACAGTTTTTTTTTAACAAGTCTAAATTCAGTGTCACTTTAGGAACATAAAAATGTATCAGATATAAATTGGTTTACTCAAAACCATTACATATTTTAAGAATAATTTATTCAAATATTATAAATTCACTAATTAAAATTGTTCCTTTGAAAACTAACTAATGGGGCTACGAACTGACATCAAATATCATTTGGCTTCTGAAAATTGAGGAGAAGTCAACAAAAAATTAGAAATAGAAGAAACCATAAACAGTAGAGTAAAAACAAACAAACAAAACAAGAGAGTTAGATTTTTTCCTAGGTCAACTGCCTTCCATTAGGCATTGTTTTCAGAAAAATAATCTAAGGGTTGTGGGGAGAGGGAGAAAAAAGTAATCCAAACTATCGAGTGTAACTTTTCCCCAATCATCCGCATTTTTGTTTAAAGAGGGAATGCTCCCAGAGTGACCACTTCCCCTGCTTTCTGGGCTGCCACATCTCCAGGAGTTCTCCATCTGGACTTGTTTCCTGACCCAGAACTTGCTGAGGATCTCCAGTCCCACCCCAGAGGAGTCTCATAAACTCCCTGCCCCAGCTTATGTTCTGGGAAGCGTGTCCTCTCTGATGGTGTTCTCAACAAACGGGAAACAGAGAAGATGGGTGCATGTGTGAATTTAGGGATGCTAAGTTCTCCTTTACGTTTTAAATATACAGATCTTCCCTTCAACAAGTGACAAACCATTCTTAATTCCTGCTCCTCTGGACTAAAGAACTTAGCATCAATTCCCCTGGTGATCCAAGGAACTTTGCTCTTTCCCCAAAGGACCCCTGTCTCCCAAGGCAATTTCTCCTCCTCTGAGAAAAGCTGTCATGTCAGGTTGCACTGCCCTTGAACTGGGCAACTTTCGCTACTTCTCTTTATCTGTCTAAATAAAGCTAACCTACATTTGCTGTCTAATTCACTGGGATGCTTGCTGTTGCTATTTAAAGCATCCCTCAAGGCTCCATAGAAAACAAGATGCATTATCTCCAGGAAGGAACCTTTATGTTTGTTGGTCATTTAAGGAATTCAAGAATTTAAAGAATCCATTCAGTCTTCAGTAGTTCAGTACGTGGCTGGGATCAGTTATAGCAAAAGAGATAGCTAGAAAGTTAATCTCTCTCTCTCACTCTGTCTCTCCCTCCTTCCCACTGTGTGTGTGTGTGTACATGTTGTATGTGTGTACATGTTGTCTCTAGGCTTCATAAAATCCAGCTTTTCTGAAGATTAATTGCCAGGCAGAACGTAGTTCTCATTCTGGGCTCTAATAATTGGCTCGTCCACTCTGAGTTTACTTTCCCCTCTTGGGAAACAAAAAGTCAAAATGAGATGTCACCTTAGTAAACAAGCTTTTGGTGAGATTACGGCTTGTCTCCACCTCCCTTTCTTCAGTCTCCATCGGACATTTCATTAGACAGTCCTGGTACTTCCACATTCCAGGGGGAAAACGAAATTGTAAACAGGGAAAGGAACAAAATATTGGGGTTGTACACAAAACTCCACTGTGCACTTCTATAGGACTGCTAATCCAGAGGGGTTTCAAATCTGTTGCTTGTTTTTTCACATCTGGCATTTGTGTCAGTCTTTTGGCTTGCTTAGTGGGAGGGAGAGCTGGTACAATGAGGTGGTTTTAACCATTAGTGCCCTGCTGCTCCCTTAAGCACATGCTTTTATCAGTATCCACTTGCTCAACCACGATTTTGTGACGTCCATTGCAGTGAGTGAGTCAGAAGCCACAAGCTAACAGGTCTGTTCTGTCACCTAGGAAACCAATGCATCATCCACAGGAAATGCAGGCCCCAATGGGGAGTGTGCCCAGATCGGGTTATAAAACCGGCAATGACTTCTTCAAAAGAGGTCAAATAATAATGGGTAGAATTTTTGTCGTTCTGGGTAGGAAGTGGATCCAGGCTTGTAGGCATGGACGGAGGACTGTCAGGCAGAAATATCAAGAGAAAGTAATCAGCTTAAATTATGTAAGATGTCTGTTTGAAGAAATTTACCACCCTGGCTGGATAGCTTAGTTAGTTAGCTCATCGTTTTGACACACCAAGGCAGTGGGTTCCAAGTCAGGGCACATAGAAGAATCAATCAGTGAATGCATAAATAAATGGAACAGCAGACTGATGTTTTTCTCTCTATCTCTCTCTCCATTTCTCTCTCTCAAATCAATTTTTAAAAAATTACCAAGGACAAGGGGTATGGAGACATGGGTTAATTCCCACCACACCAGATGCACTTATTTTCCCATTGGCTGAGGGATCTTTTTGTTTGTTTGGACAGTGTGTGAAGCAAGATGAGGAAATTGATGAGACATCAAACCTGACTTTATGACCTTTTTCATGGTCACTCTTCCTTAGGTTAAAAAAAAGATGGACAGTTCCTTCAGAGAAAAGCACAGCCTCATTCTCATGCTCTCACTGGTCCTTATTTCCCCCACCTGACCACGATAGTTCCACCTTAGTCTATCCAGGTATCTATGAATATATCTAATACACAGAGAAAATAATACAACTAAGATGACTAAATAATACATCTAATGCAACTGAGAAAAATAACCTGTAGAGTTTCATGTTACTTAATAAGCTTAATGTTTCCAGGTAGATTTATACTCTCCATCTGCTGTGGGTGGAAGGTTCTACGTAAAAGTACAATGTGAGCTCTCCCAGAACTTCTCGTTTCGGCTTAAAGAATATTAGAATAGGGAAAAAAACCCAGAGATCACCTGGTCCAACCACCTCATTTTTCACATGAGAAATGAGTCTCAGAGAAGACTTTTGTCAAAGGTCATATATTGAATTGGTGTGTATGTTGGGGGCAGGAGAAAGCAGAGAGAAGAGGTAGGAAGCTCGAGCACAAGACTGAAATTAGTCAACAGGTGATATGCCCACCACGGAGATTGTAAAAACATTAAGCTGTGTTAACTGAAGTATGGAGTCCTGACTAAGAGGGGCAATGGCGCCTCACGGCTGGTTAGTGTTACCAAGAGTATCACCTTCTCTCCTGAGTACCCACTGAGTGTGCCCACAGGAGGGTAAAGATGGTGATAAGAATTTTAGTAACTATAACCTAAGAAAAACAATGAAAAAGATTAGACTATTTAACTTGGAGACCAAAGGATTCATCATGGAGGAACGGGGTGAGGTGTTGTCAAATAATTGAAAGGCTGTCTTGAAGAAGGTTCAGACTTATTTTGTGTGACTGGGAAGGGCAGTCACATTGGTACAGAGTTAAAGAGTGATGGATTTTAGCGCCATATTAGTAATTTTCCAATAATTTAAGATGACTGAAATGAATTAAACTAGCCAAAAGGGTTGTAAATTAATTATTTATCTTCAAAGGTGTTCAAGTATTCATTCTTCCAAACACAGTGATTGAGCACCTATCATATGCCAACTGGACTAGAGAGATTTTTTTTAAGGTGTCATTTATTTATTTTTAGAGAGAAGGGAAGGAGAAAGAGAGGGAGAGAAACATTGATATGTGAGAAAAATGTTGATTCATTGCCTCCCAGAGGTCCCTAACCCAGCATGTACTCTGACTGGGAATCGAACCAGTGACCCTTCGGTTTGCAAGACAATGCTCAACCCACTGAGCCACTCCAGTCAGGGATGGACTAGCGGGACTTTTAAGTTATTGTCTGTGTTAATTAAGGCAATACCAGCTGCTGTATTAAATCTGTACATCAAACCTAAAACTGTCTTGTGGCTCATGTGATAGGAAATTTATCTCTCATTCATATAATATCTAAAATGGGTGTCCCTAATTGTGGGTGGCTCTCTTCCAAGTGGTAGTTCAAGGAACCATGCCTTTCTATCTTATAATTCTGCCATCTTCAACCCATGGCTTATGACTTTGCCCTAGGCACTAACATCCTGCTGACAGGGAAAGAATGTGGAGATTGTGTGGGGATATTTTTATGGGCTGGCGCTAGAAGTGGCACACATAAACTTTGCTCACATTCTATCCAGTAGAATTCAGTCACATGGCCTTATCTAACTACAGGGGAGGCTTTAAAATGCAGTCCTCCACCCGGGAAAAAGAGGAAACAGGTTTGATGACCTACTAGAAAATCTTTCACCACACCATCCAATTCTGACCTTCTATGATTCTGGGGACAGAATGAAGACAGAAATTTTTTAATTTTCCTGTTTAATGACAGTGTCATCGTGTCTTAGGTTTACCTTAAATGTAAAACAAGGTAGAGAGCAATGTATATAGTATGCCACTTTTGTGAATGAAAGGAGTAATAGTAATAATACAATATTTATTTGTATTTGCTTGCATATGTATAAAGAAACACTAGAAGGATGCAAAGGAAACCACAGGGACCAAAGTGGGGGCAAGAGGGAGGATGGAGACATCACTGGGAACAAAACTTCTCCATGTATGCTTTTAGATATTGTCTACTTAATGAATTATAAAACTGTATAATTTTTAAAAATATTTCTTTCTATTGAAGAAGAGTTTTTCACTAACTAATCTCTTTTTGTTATCAAGTAAAGAAAAGCTTGAGGAAAGGACTATTTGGGAAGGTGGGCAGGGCGTAAACTTATGAACCTGAGGTAACAGTAGTGATAAATATACTTTTCCTGTCCTAATGAGTCTGTACTAGATTAATTAGATTTTTTTAAAGGAAGTAAAAGAATAATAATAGTTTTATGTGGAAACATCTAAACATCTCAGAGTGCTTTTATATTCTACATCTTTGTTTATTTTCGTAATATTCTTAGTAACTATGATACAAAAGGTATAAATTAATTTCTTGTTTTGTAAGATGCTGTCAGAGTCAAGAATAGGAGTTTAATTGTCAACAATTCATGGTAGACATGAGGGCCAACCGTCTTCATTTCTGGGTGGCATTAACATTGGAAGTAAGTAATAAAAATCCTTTACATTTTATAGCATTTTCATAAATATTTTCTTATTTAGCTTTTTCATTAGTCATGTGAATTAATTGGGACTGGTATTATTTTTAGAAATGAAAAACAATGGTGGCCTCTATAAATAAAGTTAAAAGGCTAATGAATAATTGGGGGAAAGAGGACTGTTCTTACTATATAAAAAGTTAGTACAAACAAATAATTAAAAGGCAAATAATCCAAGAGAAAAATTGGCAAATATTATACATTAAAAATCATAGAAAGAGATATCAATGACAACCATATAAATCAACATTAAAATATCTTTTCTCCTCAAAATGAATAGAGATAACAGAAAAATAGTATGTAGTGCTGACAAAGGTACATGAAAATAGGAACACTGATATTTTTTTGGAAAGGATTTCTGTTGGCAAAATCTTTTTGAAGGAAAATTTGGAAATATATTAAAATTTTAAACATATGCTAGCATCTTCATTCTACTAATTTGTCCTCATGAAATATCCAGGGAAACATAACAATTTAAGCTAAATGATATTAATATTAATATTCTTAAGAGTTCAGCAAAAGGTGGATCACATGATGTAGTAAAAAAGTGGAATAACAAGCTGCCATTAAAATACTATGCAAAAGAAGCAGCTGAAAGCTAAAGGAAAATTCCACGACCCAATGTCAAATAAAAAAGCATAATTCAGAAAACATATAAAGAAATGTATATGTACATTAATCTGTCTTACAAACAGTTGGCTAAGAGTGACTTACACTTAGAAAGATACATTTCCACCAAAAAAAGAGAAATGTTTGATGGTCCTTGAAAGCTTTAAAACTAGACAGCATTTTCATCTCCTTGCTGGCATCCATTCTACTGGGCTTCTTTACCAAAAATAGGAAATCGGTCAAAGCAGCCCTTGGTGGGCTTTGCCGAGTACCATAGAGAACTCCTTGGCAGAGTCCATGGGTAATTTAACGTTGCATAGATCTAACAGACTTTGGATCTATGGAACTATCACTGTAGCCCAGCAAATGTTTCAGAATGAGAGTTTTTACTACACCTGGCTTTTAAATGCTTGAACATATTTTTAGCCCTTACCTGAATTAATATTTAGATTATAGGCATTCAAAGTTGATGCCATTCACACACTCCAAATTATTTCCATTTCTTGGATTACTTTTCTTTATTTCTTGCTGATTGCTGTTCATTGCATAGACCCATCCAGAATTTTTCACATGTTTTGAATCTCTCTTTGTCTTTCAGGATCACCCCTCTTGAGTAATAATCCATCTCTTACTCACATGCAACACTAGTGGGTTTTTGTTTTTTTGTTACCACATTCAATTTGTTAATCTCTTTTATTTGCATCATAATCAAAAGCCTCTTCTCAACAGCACATTCAATATTCTCATTGCTGAACATTTGTGGGGACTTCCAGTCAAGATGGCAGTGTAGGTAAACACAGCTCGCCTCCTCACACAACCACATCAAAATTACAACTAAACTACAGAACAACCATCATTCAGAACTGTCAGAAATTGAGCTGAATGAAATCCCTACAGCCTTGGAATTAAAGAAGAAACCACACTGAGACTGGTAAGAGGGGCAGGGATGTGGAATGGGCTGGTCCCCCACCCACACCTATCCAATTAAAAATCGGGAGGGATATCTCAGGAGTGAGGGGTCCCAGCCCCACACCAGGCCCCCCAGCCCAGGGTTCCAGTGCCAGGAAGATAATTCTCTATAAGTTCTGGCTATAAAAAGCATGAGGGTAGAGGCTGTGGAAAACAGAAACTCCTAGAATCCCAGGAAGTTCCTCTTAAAATGCCCATCCACAGACTTACTTGGACTCACTCCCTCTGAGTTCAGTGTGGGGGCAACAGATTGAAAGACATCAGAGACATACAGGGAGGAACTGAATTGTCTCACATCAGGGCAAGAACTGGGGTGTGACTTTCTCCCAGAGAAAAGAGCTGGCAAAGGCCATTGTTTCTTTTCTGAGCCCTTCCATCAGAGAGCCACAGAGCCGGCAGGTGGGTACCATATCTAAGACTCCATCAACCTGGCTTACTCTGTTTGCCTCACTTTGGTGATCACTGAGGCCCTGCCCACCCCACTTTCGGGCCCACCCAAGCTATTTCCAGTGGCTTTTCCATACAAATGGCTTGTCTTGGCCCATGCTTCAGATTTTTTAAAATTCTCTCAAACAAGCAGCATCTGGCTTCAGCGGGCCCATACTTATCCATAAGTTGCCTCTGGCCTGGCTTTAGAAGTAGCCAGCCTTGGCTCACAGCTTGGCCTCGCCTGGGCACCTCCAAGCCCAGCATAAGTAGCAGCCACCTGCCGATCACTTTGTAGCTTATACTATGTGACCCTGGATAGAATACAGGCAGTAGCTGACCTTGGACATGACAACAGCAATCAAGGCTCACCTACAAGAGGAAGGTGTACTCAGCCCACATGAAGGGCACACCTTAAGTACCCAGCTTGGGTGATAGGGGAGTCTGTGCCACTGCAACCTACACAATACCCACTACATTAGGCCACTTCACCAAGCCTGGTAGACAGAGCAGCTCTAATGCATAGAAGCAAACACAGGAAAGCTGACAAAATGGAGACAAAGAAACATGGCCCAAATGAAAGAACAGAACAAAACTCCAGAAAAAGAACTAAACAAAGTGAAACAAGCAATTTACTAGATGCCAAGTTCAAAGCACTAATTATAAGGGTGCTCAATGAACTTTGTGAGGACCTCAACAGCATAAAAAGATGCAGTCAGAAACAAAGGATTCACTAATTGAAATAAAGAACAATTAACAGGGAATCAACAGTAAAGTGGGTGAAGCTGAGAATCAAATCAATGATTTGGAACATAAGGAAGCAAAAAACAGCCAGTCAGAACAAGAAGAAGAAAAAAGAATCCAAAAAAAATGAGGATAGTGTAAGGAGCCTCTGGGACAACTTCAAGTGTTCCAACATTCATATCATGTGGGTGCCGGAAGGAGAAGAGAGAGAGCAAGAAATTGAAAACCTATTTGAAAAAATTATGACAGAAAACTCCCCAACTTGGTGAAGGAAATAGACATACAAGTCTAAAAAGCACAGAGTCCCAAACAAGATGAACCCAAAGAGGCCCACACCAAGTGCATCATAATGAAAATGCCAAATATTAAAGAGAAAGAGAAAATCGTAAAAGCAGCAAGAGAAAAGCAGTTAGTTACCTACAAGGAGCTTCCATAAGATTGTTGGCTGATTTCTCAAAAGAAATGTTGCAGACCAGAAGGAATTGGCAAGAAATATGCGAAGTGATGAAAAGCAAGGACCCACAGCCAAGCAGCCAAGATTGCTCTACCCAGCAAAGCTATCATTCAGAATCAAAGGGCAGATAAAGGGCTTTCCGGACAAGAGAAAGCTAGAGTTCACCACCAAACCAGTGTTATATGAATTGTTAAAGGGTCTTCTTTAAGAAGAAGAATAAAGAAATATGAATGGTAAAATGGCAATAAATACATATCTATCAACAATCGAATCTAAAAAACTAAATGAGCAATCAGAAACAGAATCATAGATACAGAAAACATTTGAATGGTTGCCAGATGGGAGCAGGGTTGGGGGGATGGGCGAAAAAAATGAAGGGATTAAGTACAAATTGGTAGTTACAGAATAGTCATGGGGATATAAAATACAGTGTGGGAATAGAGTAGCCAAAGAACATGTATGTATGACCCATGTTCATGGTCAACTGCGTGGAGATTGACTGAGGGAATGGGTAGGGTCAGGGTAGAGGAGGGCAAAGGGGGAAAATTGGAACAACTGTAATAGCATAAACAATAAATATAATTTTAAAAAATATTCTCATTGCTTTTGCAATTATCATAGTGGGGTTGATAACGTTGCAAAACACGCCATATTAAATACAGCAAACCTGCCAGTAACATAAAACTAGGTGGCCACGGCTTAAAACACCGTGTCCCACTGCTAATGTCATCCTTCAGGGGCCGGCAAAGTTGAAACACTTTTGCTTGGGGAGTAAATTATTCTTTTTCTCAATGAAAGTTTACAAGTGGACAAGCTGTCAAAGAACACCTGCCTTTTCCACTACCACAGTGCCATTCTGGTGAAGTAATTGGTAACAATAGTCATCAAATCACATATAAATATGTAATCAACCACATTTATTTTTAGATGGCGCAGTTGGTTTGCATTGCCTTAATGAGGCTGAGGTCATGGGTTTGATCTCTGTGTAGGTTGTTTAGCACACAGAGAAAAACTGTTTCACACAAGTAGTCTATACGGACACCCCACCATCTCACAAATGCATGCTCCTCAGGGGGCCTAGATATATGTGTGGTGGTGCAGTCATATAATTTCAGTACAGTCCGTACAGGACAAGGCCATTATCCACCTTCATAACAATGTGTGACCCCGCAGTCTTCAAACTCAAAACCTCAAGTAGCCATAAATGAGAGAGATCGGCCTTAGTCGTGCATTCAAACATTTTAACAATCTATTATATAAAACAGATTAGATCACACTGTTCTCCAAATGTAAAATACTGAAGAAAGTCAAAAGAGGCTCGTTTTTCTAATTGAGATCATTAGAAAAATAGGAGGTGGTACCTGATCTACCCACCTCTCCTCCCCAGGGGACCTGATGACAGTTAATGCCTATTGCATTAGTATTCTGGGAGTTGCCAAAGCTCAGGGCCATATCACGAGAGAATGTTAGAGCTTTGTGAAAGTACGTAAAGCTACAGATTCCCAACTCATTTTCTGGCTTCAAATGCAGTTTTCTCGCTCTGTGTTTTTGGATCCCCTCCTCCCTCCAATGCCAGAGCTGCAGGCAGTTCTCTAAATAACACCGTGTTCCTGGCCTCCTAGCTGGCATTCGTACGTTTGGGCAGGGCCCCTTTGAGGTCGGCCCCCCGCCGCCTCTCCTCTTCCAAGCCTTTGTCTGAGTCAGCCGTGAGTCACCTCACTCATTATGGGAACTCAGAATGCCGCTCCATCCTCTGGGTCCCTTTTGTCTCCTTTCTTATAACTAGTTTCCTGGCATCCTAAGATCTGTGGCCGTCCTTGGAGCTAGGGGCTGGGTCCTTACTAGGATGGTCTAGTCAGGAAAGAGACTGGCAGACAGCAAGTAGAATTAAAATGATGATGACAATAATGACAATGATGACGATGGTGCACACAGTTGCTTGAGAAGCACTTTAATGGTGAAATTTGGTGTCTTGGCCTGTGTCAGCTCCTAGAATAGCACAAGAGTCTTTAATTCTCGGTCTCTTCGTCCTCACCATCACCCCTTATACACACATGCACACGTACACACACACACCTGTATGGTGCAAGGTGAAAGCTCACAGACTCCGTTCTCTGTGGAAATGCAGTTAAAAGAACCATGTTCTTACGTTGGTGGGCACTCTTTTCTCCAGCCTTTCCAGATGTGCTATTCTCATTTGATTTTACATTCCCAGTGCTTGTCCTTTTTTTGTGAGGGATGGACCAGAAAGGATGCCCCCCCCCAAAAAAAAGTAAAAGATTTATGCCATGTTGGTATTTCTGGGCATATAGAGAATGCTGGTGAAATGATACTAATAAGAAACTCTGAATTCACTGTGGAAAATATCAACAACAAAGCACTGTTATTAATTCATTAATCTTACTTAAAGCCCTTTGTAAAATGGTTGATACTTGACTCGGCTGGATAGTGACTAGTTTTCGGTTGAGTCAGATGAGTTTCTTTTGCAAGGCACCTCAGAGATCCCCCTGTTGTGTCTTTCAATCAGCACACGTTCACTGAGCATTTCCAATGAGCACACCCAGAGCCAGGTCCCGCAGCGCAGTGTTTCTCAACCTTCACTGTGCATGCACGTCACCAGGGAAGCTTACTAAAATGCAGATTCTGGTTCCAGAGGCCTGGAGTGGGGGCTTCCGGTTCTTCGTTTCTCAAAGCTCCCTGGAGATGTCCTCACTGCTGCCCACAAACCACACTTTGAGTAGCAAGACTATAGGGGCTCTGCGCACAGCCGGACAACGCTTGACTCTGTCCCTGAGGAATATCCAGGGACCCGCAGGCTCTGTGATGCTGCCCTATGCATTCCTTCACCTCAGCTGCTGATATTCTATCCACAAAGCACAGACAATGCTGACCTATTCTTCCCAATACTCTTGGCTTTCTCGTGTCTTCACTCCCCGTGGAGGTTGTTAAAATCGCAAGATTCAGGTTTGGGGTTAGGGCAAGGAGAAAGGCCCATTTATCTTCAGCCTGGATGTGAGTCCAGTCTAGGCCATTGTACCAGAGAGCTCTGAACTCACATCTTTAGACAGAGCCTTTGTTTGATTGCGATGGAAATCTCTTTTTGTTGTTAGGTCATAGCCTTCACCAATTTTTCTGTTGGGGGCGGGGGAGTCTTTGTATTTTACTTACTGAGTTGTAATAATAGTATATTAAAATATGAATAGAACTCTTTTTTCCCAATAAAGATTCTCTTTAGTCTTTTAATTTTGTCTGTGAATTTTGGACTTGGGAATCGTAGACTCTAGGCTAACATGAATTTTCTCGCTGATCTGAGTGACATGGTTCCTTTACCTGGAAACGGAGGCAGTGAAGGCTACCTATCTCAAAGAACTGTTGAGTATAAGAAAGAAAGCACTTGTGGGATAGTGCTCAGCAAATATCGGACACGAGTACTTTGTTTTCAGAGCTTATATTAACCTGGTAGTGGTATTGAATCTCGTGCAGGACATGGCTGACTGATGTTAACAAGGACCCATTTCATTTCTTTTTATTTTGGTTTTGGTTATGCAAACATTTGTTGAGCACTTATATGAACTATGAGTGCTGGTCTAGATTTTGGTAGTATTAACATACGTAAAGTAGAATTAGAAGCTGCCTATTAAAAACTTTATGTGTGTAAAAGTGTCTATGCTTTCTATATTCCTTTTGCCTCCCTGATTACCCTTTCTAAGTTGTTACCAGATGAATCTCTTACCACTCCTAACGTGTCCAGGTAAAAAAACCTTCTCAACACTGAAGCAAATGACCTGTTTGTTCCTTGGTTTCTGCATTTGCTATCTCCTCTCTCCTAGAACCTATGCTTGATAAATTATTTATTTATGTGGTAACAGTTATTAGTAAGAGTATTCCAATTTAGACTATAGGTTTGTCTAGCTTTGAGGAAATAGAAAATTTGTACTTTCCCCCCCATCTATGATGTCTAATGCCTTTGGGTTCTCTCCACTACTGCCTGTTAAAAATTATATATAAAATCAACCGTTAATAGTACAATAGAAAGTTCTGAAAACAATGTTTTGCCTGTCATTGGTATTTGTTTTTTAACAGATCAAAGGAAAGAAACTCTAATGGCAAAATTTTAACCATCATCCAGCTAGAAAATATTTCTCTATTATTCTTCCTATACATGAAATTGCCTTATGGGTTCCTACACTGAGCATAGATTTAAAAAAATTAAGTCAGTTCTATTGAATCCCATTCATTTGCCAAGCACTGTGCTCAGTGCTTTCACATACATTTTCTCATCTAATGGATCTTTGGCTTTCTCACTGTGGGGGAGACAGTGGGACCGTGCCTTGCTTTGCTGCCTTCCCCACTTGCTCCTCCGTGTCTGTGTAAGCCTTACACTGGTAGCAGGGGAACTCAGTTTGAGGTGAAATTCATTCTTTTTTCATCTTATCCAGGTCCGCAGCAAAAAGTTGGTTGGTTTCTCATTTCTAGAAGATGAGTGGTGTGTTGATTTGAGAAAAAGTGACTGAAATAGTGCTGAGGATCAAGTGTTCTTTAACACTATCCTATGCACCCACATGGGTGGGCACCTACTTCTGGTGAGAAGTCTTTCTTTTTCTGGCTTCCTTCCAGAGAATCCATTGAAATTTCTGGAGAGAGGCTCCTTACACGCTCTACTTCCCCTTTGATTTATTTATCTATGAACACAGTTCCCTTACTACTTCCCTCCCTCTTGGGAGAAAGAAAAAAAACAATGTCCTGGGGAAACACGAGAGATCTTATCTATTACCTGTCATTTTCTCCTCTGACCATGATTCCAGATCTTGGACTTCACTAAGGAAAACAGAGCCTCAATGAAGTTGCATAACCAGTGAGAAAGGAAACTTCCCTGGGCAATAAAAAGTGGGCTGACCCACTATCTCAGCTCTTAGGAATGGCTCTCCAGCTGCTGACAGAGGCCACATGGGTTTAGCCATGAGGCCAGTAGGGACCTCCCCAGTAACTAACAAGAAGGAAGCAACCGGGACTAGCCAGAGCTGAACTGGCACAACTGACCCATGTGCAGAAGTGCCCCCAGGGACAGGAGTCAACAGTCCAAGTTGCAATGCCCTGACAGTGTAGCAAACTCAAGAGATGATCCAGTATGAGGATGAATGGTGCCCAACAAAAGACTCTGAGAAAGGATATACTTATAATCAGCATGTGGCGACATTTTAATTTCAGAAGCTTATTCTTCATTCTTTCACTTACATAACAGACATTGGAGTGCATATGCTAGGCACGGGGCTGGAGGTGGGCACACTCTGCCCTCTGGGAGTGGACAGTTCAGCAGAAAGGCAGAAAGGGAGTAAGCGCAGGAATTCTAGGAGAACTTAGAAGAGGCACTTAAGATTCAAGAGGCAGGAAGTTCCCCAAGAATTTGAGAAAGGCTCATACAGAGGGGGAGGAGGAAGGACACTCCAGGTGGAGGAGGCAGCAGTGCGCAGTCACAGAGGCAAGACAGAACAGGTGGCTTGTTGGAGAAGGAAAGTGGTTTGGTGGGTCTGAGGTCAGACTATGCAGTGGGAGGGGCAAGACGTGACCCTGGAGTGGTGAGCAGGGGTCCGATTACAAAGGTGCAATCTTGTGTGTCATAACAAGAGGGTCTTTATTCTATCATGAGGGCAGTGGGCACCACCAACTGACTCTGTGGAGGAAGGGCATGTCAGATCTTCTTTATAAGGAAGTTTTTTCACTGGTTGTAATGAGAGATTGGATGCAAGGAATGCAAGCATAGAAGAGGATCTTGCAATACCTGAAGAAGGACATCATGTGGGCCTGAACTAGGGCTTCAGACAAAGAAGAATTTGGGATAATAAAAAAGGAGATTGTACCAACTGACCTTGGTGAGGCCCCCCAAAAGCTCAAAATGGCTCTCAGCTCTGTGGGTGGGGGAAGATGAGGGAAGGAGAGAGCTTACTGGAAGAAGATGATGAGTTCATGTTGAAGCAGGACCCCAAGGCAGAAACCCTGCCATTGGCCTATCAGTGGTGGAAGCTCAGGGCGGCTCAGTGACATTGGGGACTCCTCAGGTGTACCCCAAAGGAGGCTTAAGGACAATTATAGACCCCACTGACTAAAGAGGATGGAGTTCCTAATACAGGCTCCTATTAAGAAGCCTGGCTGATTAAGACTGAATCTGTGCAGGACAGAGGCTGCAGATGAGAGGTCTTTAGAACCTGCAGCCAAGCAAGGTCTGACAAGCAGTTTCCATGGCGATGTGGTGTACGCAGGAGGGAGTGAGTAGGAGGCTGATCCACTCCAGAGCCTTGGGTCACAAGGCTGTGGCCGGCTAACAGATAAACAGGAAAAAGACGAAGTCAATCAGTAGCAGTTCATTGGGGTTGTATCGTCCTAATTCTAGATTAAGCCTAACATCTAGAAGGATTAGAGTAAGCCACTTAATGATCTGCTGGTTATTTCAGGTAACACTTAATGAGGACGCACGGAAGTGAATGCCAACTCAGGCTAATTCCAAGTGTTATACCTCCATCTCAAGCCTGTCTGCATCCCTGGACTCAAGTAGCTACATATCATTTCCAAGTTTCTGGAGAAACAGGCAGAGATATAGGAAGTTAAAAAAAAATTATTTGCCATGTTGATGGCACTAAGAGGAAACCTTGGAAGCTCTTTGAGAAATTCAGGTGCTGGCAAAGTCCCAAATTAGATGGTACTGTTAAACAATTTGAGGAATATTCTGGACAGAAAGCAAACAGCAGTGGGGCCCCATGTGTTTGGATGTGTGTGTGTGTGGTTAAATATACACAATGTAAAATTTACCATTTTGACCATTTTTAAATGTGTAATTCAGTGGCATTAAAGGAGCTTTGTAATCTTGTATAACTATCATTAACTATTTCTAAAACTTTACTATCATTAAAAATAAAAACTCTATAGGCAATAACTTTCGTTAGAGTGGACTCCAAATGTTCGAAACAGCTTTATCCTTCTGTGAAAACTCTGCCTGCAAGGCAGGAAGATGATCTGGCTTCTGCAAACAAGCAAACAGGGTTGGTCTTGATTTGGTCAGTTGCTCTGAATCAGACCTGGAGTTTTTGGACAAAGAATCCTTGTCCTGTGGGTGGACAAGTTAAACTTAATCTCTTGAGGGATCTTAATGACTGATGGGACTAATTCACTTTGATCTCCAGGTTATTCACATGGCTTATGGCAGCGCTTTATTAAGAAGTCAGTAAAAATTAAGTTAGGGATACAGGTCCTCATGAAAATCCTACTGGAGGCAAACTTTGTTCCAAAGATACTGGTAACTGGATTTTGATAAAACTCAAGAGTGAAGTCATCTTCGGACTGGACTTTTCTTTAATGGGAAGTTTTAAATTCCTAAGTCAATCGCTTTATTTATTATAGGTTTATTATGATTTTCTATTTCTCTTAAGTCAAGTTGGGTGGTTTTGTCTTTCAAATAATTGGTCCATTTTATCTACGTTATCTAACTTATTGGCATACAGTTGTTCATAGTATCCCTCTTTTTGAGTATAATCCTTTTTATTTTTGTAGGGTCAGTAGTAATGTCCCCTCTTTTGAATTTATTTTAGTAATTTGAGTCTTCTCTCTTTTGTTTCTTGGTCTAGCTAAAGTTTGTAAATGTTGTTGATCTTTTTGAAGAACAAACTTTTGGTTTTCTTCATTTTCTCTATTGTTTTTCTAATTCTTTGTTTTATTAATTTCTACTCTATCTACTTTTCTTTGCAGCTGCTTTATTTAGGTTTAGTTTGCTCTCTTTTTCCAGTTTCTTAAAGTAGAATGATGGATTATTGAGATCTTTCTTTTCTTTTTTTTTTTTAATATATGCCTCTACAGCTATAAATTTCCCTCTAAGCACTGCTTTGACATATCCCACAAGTTTTAGTATGTTTTCCTTCCATTTTCATTCAGTTTAGAGTATTTTCTAATTTTCCATGTAATTTTTTGACCTATTGGTTATTTAGGAGTTTATAGTTTAATATCCACATATTTTTGACATTTTATTATTTTTTATTTTAAAATATATTTTATTGATTATGCTATTACAGTTGTCCCATTTTTTTCTCTCCTTTATTCCCCTCTGCCCTGTACCACCCCACCAGCATTTCCCCACCTTAGTTCATGTCCATGGGTCATACATGTAAGTTCTTTGGCTTCTCCATTTCCCATACTATTCTTAACCTCTCCCTGTCTATTTTCTATCTACCATTTATGCTTCTTATTCCCTGTACCCTTTCCCCTATTCTCCTTCCACCCTCTCCCCGCTGATAACTCTCCATGTGATCTCCATTTCTGTGATTCTGTTCCTGTTCTAGTTGTTTGCTTAGTTTGTTTTTGTTTTTGTTTTTGTTTTTTTAGGTTCAGTTGTTGATAGTTGTGGGTTTGATGTCATTTTACTGTTCATATTTTTTATCTTCTTCTTTTTCTTAGATAAGTCCCTTTGACATTTCATATAATAAGGGCTTGGTGATGATGATCTCCTTGCACTTGAGCTTATCTAGGAAGCTCTTTATCTGCCCTTCCATTCTAAATGATAGCTTTGCTGGATAGAGTAATCTTGGAGGTAGGTCCCTTGCCTTTCATGACTTTGAATACTTCTTTCCAACCCCTTCTTGCCTGCAAGGTTTCTTTTGAGAAATCAGCTGATAGCCTATGGGAATTCCTTTGTAGATAATTCTCTCCTTTCCTCCGGCTGCTTTTAAGATTCTTTCCTTCTCTTTCATCTTGGTTGATGTAATTATGATGTGCCTTGGTGTGTGCTTCCTTGGGTCCAACTTCTTTGGGACTCTCTGAGCTTCCTGGACTTTCTAGAATTCTATTTCCTTTGCCATATTAGGGAAGTTCACCTTCATTATTTTTTCAAAGAAGTTTTCAATTTCTTCCTCTTCTCCTTCTGGCACCCCTATGATTCGGATATTGGAACATTTACAGTTGTCCTGGAGGGTCCTACGCCTCTCCTAATTTTTTTTATGAATTCTTGTTTATTCATTCTGTTCTCATTGAATGTTTATTTCTGCCTTCAGGCCCAAACCATTTATTTCAGTCCTGGTTTCCTTCCCTTCACTGTTGATTCCATGTACTTTTTTCCTTTATTTCACTTTTCATAGCCTTCACTTCTTCCTCTATTTTGTGACCATACGCAACCATTTCTGTGAGCATCCTGATTACCAGTGTTTTGACCTCTGTATCTGATAGGTTGGCTATCTCTTCACCATTTAGTTCTGTTTTGGAGCTTTGATCTGTTCTTTCATTTGGGCCATATTTTGTTTGTCTCGGTGTGCCTGTTATGTAGTAAGGGCAGAGCCTTAGGTGTTTGCCAGAATGGAGCAACTCCGGTTGCTGCGTTGTGGTGCTGTATGTGGAGGAGGGGTCCAAGAGGGTACAATGCCACTTGCTTGGCTCTTGGCTGGTTTTCTGTCACTTCTCCTGCTACTGACAAGCATATTGGGCCCTTCTGGTGCTGATTCCCAGATGGGTGGGTTTGTGTACGTTCTAGGACCCTGTGGATCTCTCCAGTGAACTCTCCTGTGAGGCTGGAAGTTTCTCCGCCTGCCGCCTCAATCCCCACAGGTTTTTTCAGTCAAAGATTTCGAGGCTTTATTTCCCTGGGCTGGAACCCTGGGCTGTGCAGTCTGTCTTGCTCCCCAGTTGTTCCTTCTGGTTTATCTGCATGCAAATGTGAGATTACCTGGTACATCAGTTGCCACCTCACCTGCCCTGGTCCTCCAGCTGCCAGCTTGCTGGGAGCCCCAGCTGCCCATCTCTGCCCCTCCTACCAGTCTGAATGAATATTTCTTCTTTAACTCCTTGGTTGTCAGACTTCCATACAGTTCAATTTTCTGGCAGTTCTGGTTATTTTTTTATTTTTAAATTTGTTGTTGTCCTTCTTTTGGTTATGCAAGGAGGCAATGTATATCTACCTATGCCTCCATCTTGGCTGGAAGTTCTCTGAAGAATCACATGTTTTTGAATTTACCAAATTTCCTTGTCTTACTGATTCTGATTTCTTTCCACTGTGGTCAAAAGTCATAGTTTGTATGATTTCAAATCTTTTAAAGTTATTAGGGTTTGTTTTATAATCTAGAATATCATCTAACCTGGAAAATAGTCCATATTCACCTGAGAAGAATGTATATTCTGCTGGTGGTGTTTGGAGCATTTTATTGATGTCTGTTAGGTCTAGTTATAGTTTTGTTACAAACTATATAATACATTGTTATAATGTATGATTTTATGTATTTTAAAGAAGTTGAGAAAAAAGGAGAGCAAGTTATACTTAGAGTTTGTTATATCAACCTTCTTATTTACCATTTCTGGTTCTCTTCATTTGTTCCTGTGGATTTGAGTTACCATCTTGTAACTTAGTTTTTA
This sequence comes from Micronycteris hirsuta, assembly GCA_004026765.1. Classification (NCBI taxonomy): domain Eukaryota; kingdom Metazoa; phylum Chordata; class Mammalia; order Chiroptera; family Phyllostomidae; genus Micronycteris; species Micronycteris hirsuta. The sequence continues at coordinate 56,867 of PVJI01008763.1, forward strand.
CTCAAATTCAGCTTTGTTTCCACACACTTCCTTTGCTATCATTGTGAAATATATTCTTTTATAAAATTGCTTTTTTAGATCATTTTAGAAAATAAAGGAGAAGAAATAGGCATTGATATACTGTCTTTTATAATATATAATTACATTTACCAGTACTCTTGTTTTTTGTGTGTGGATTTGAATTACTAACTGGAGTCCCTTGTGTTCAGCCTGAAAAACCTCTTTATTTCTTGTAACTCTGGTCAGCTAGCAATGAATTCTCTCAGATTTTGTTTATCTGGAAATGTTTTTATTTTACTTTCATTTTTGACAGTTTTACTAAGTAAAAAATTCTTAGTTGACAGTTTTTTTCTTTTCCCTCCCAAGAACTTTGTTTTTGTTTTGTTTTTTAAAGATTTTATTTATTTATTTTTAGAGGGAGGGGAAGGGAAGAGAAAGAGAGGGAAAGAAACATCAGTGTGTGGTTGCTCTCATGTGCCCCCAACTGGGGACCCAGCCTGCAACCCAGGCATGTGCCCTGATTCAGAATCGAACCAGCGACCCTTTGGTTTGCAGGCCTGCACTCAATCCACTGAGCTACACCAGCCAGGGCCAGCACTTTGAATATGCCATCTCAATGCCTTCTGGTCTGCATTGTGTCTGGTGAGAAACTGAATGTTACTCACATTTGGGTTCTATTGTATGTGATGAGCTTTTTTTCTTTTTTCTTGCTGTTTTCTTGCTATTTTTCTCTTTAACTTTCTCTTTCAACATTTTTACTATGATGTGTCTGGACGTGGATCACTTTATCTATTGGGGTTAGTGACCTTTTTGAATGTGAGATTGTTTTTCATCAAATATCACAAGTTTTCAGCCATTATTTCTTCAGATATTTTTCAGCTCCTCTCTTCTCCCTCTAGTACTCTCATTATGCGTTTGCTGATGTGCTTAATGGTATCTCATATTTTTCTGAGGTTCTGTTCATATTTCTTCTTTACTTTCTGTTCTTGAGATAAATAATATCTATCTATCTGCCTAGCTGTCTATCCAAATATTCTATCTGTCTTCAAGTTTGTTGATTCTTTCTTCTGCCAGGTGAAATATACTATTGAGACCCTCTAGTGAATTTTTACATTCTGTTATTGTACTTTTCAAGTTCATGGTATCCATTAGGTCCTTTTAAAAGTGTAATAATAATAATTTCTATCTCTTTAGTGATTACCTTATGAGACATTGTAATCATACCTTCTTCTGCTTCTTTAAGAATGGTTTTATTTAGTTCATTGAACATATTTATAATAACTGTTTTGAATTCTTTGCTAAGTTGGGTATCTGGGCCCCTCACTGGGAATTTCTGTTGACTGCTTTTTCCCACCTATGTATGAGTCAAAAACAGTTTCCTGTTTCTTTACATGTGTAATAATTTTTTATTAAAACTGGAAATTTTCTTTTAGTTTTTATTTTTAGTTTTTATCCTCACTAAAGGACATGCTTGTTGATTTTAGAGAGAGGGATGGGTGAGAGGGATAAAGAGAGAAAGAGAGAGAGAAACATCAATATAAGAGGGAAACATTGATTAGTTGCCTCTCACATATGTCCTGGCCAGGGACCAAACCCGCAGCCTAGGCATGTGCTATGACTGGGAATTGAACTCACAACCCTTTCAATGCTTCAACCAACTGAGCCACAACAGCCAGGAAAAAACTGGGCATTTTAGATAGTATAGTGTATTAACGCTGAATATTGGTTCCCTCAACCTTATTGTTCATTTTTGAGTATATGAACTTATTGTTATAGTTTGCTTTTTTATTTGCTAGTGACTTAGCTAGATTATTTTAGTAAAGTGTGTTTCCCTGCAGCGCGAAACCTCTGATGTTGCTCCTTAGAATGTGCTTGCTTGGTCATTTGCACAGTCATCCTGGGATGACAGTGATGGTAGCATTGCTCTCTTGGACTGTTTCTATTTTCGATCTTTCTGTTAAGTTGTCTGTCTCTGTGGGTAAGGTCACTAGCTGTTAGGCTGCATTCGTTGCTAGCTAATCACTCTATTGTTTTCAACAGTTCTCTGGAGCATAAATTGCTCCACAATCTGATCCTAAAGTAGTTTCTGAGTCTAGTATTTGAGATTTATTCTGACCCCAGATGGGGCTCTTCTTAGCTGCCTTTTTTCCTGGTTCTCCCTGGTACACTAGATAGCCTACAATCTATCTTGTTGCAACCAGCTTCCTCTTAATTGCTTATCACCAAAATATCCATTGTTTTAGAGAACTGCCTTCAGCTTGACATCCTCACACTCTGTTCCAAATAAAGTTTATTCTCTTGAGGAGGGCTTCAGAACTCTCTGTTCTTATCTCCTGAATCTTCCTCTGGGCAAAATATCTGCTCTAAAATAGAAGGGACACCAACCACTTCTCTTGGAGTGATAACCCTGCTTTCCAAGCAGGTCACTGTAGCCTCTGGTCTTCTTGGCTTTCATCTTCCTTTGTGGAACTACTTTAAATGGTTGCAATTCCGCTACTGGAAATATACCTGAATAATCCCAAAACACCAGTTCAAAAGAATTTATGCACCCATGTGTGTTGCAACTGATCAAGGCAGGGCAGATCCACTCTTGCCTCTGGGAGACAGAAGAAAATGCACAGAGCCGTGGTGATGCTCGACATGCCTTTATTCACAGGTGGGTGAGCCACGCACGGCACAAGCTGAGTGTCTAACTAGTGGGAAACCCCTACTTGTTTAAGTACTAGAGGGGAACAAAACTGGAAAAACAACCAAAACGTTACATAACATAACATAATTCTGCGTATGCGAGCCCACTTCATGTTATGGGAACAGTTTATCGGACCCAGTTTCAAGGCTATGAGAACACTGGTTATCAGGCCCTTCCAATGCTATGGGAACACTGCTTCCCTTAGCTACCCAGACACCTGGGTGAAGAAGCCAGACTGCCTCCACTTACCCTACACCACGTGTTCATAGCAGTGCTATTTACAAAAGCCAAGATTTGGAAATAGCCTAAGTGCTCATCAGTAGACGAGTGGATATAAAAACTGTCGTACATTTACACAGTGGAATACTATGCTGCATAAAGAAAGAAGGATTTCCTACCTTTTGCAATAGCATGGATAGAAATGGAGACTATTATGCTAAGTGAAATAAGCCAGTCGTTGAAAAAGAAAATACCATATGATATCACTTACAAGAGGAATCTAATGAACAAAATAAACAAATGAGAAAACAGAACCAGAGGCATAGAATCATGGAGCAGACGGACAGCTGTAAGAGGGGAGGAGGTGGTGGCACTGACTGAAAGAAGCTGAGGGGATTAGTCAAAGAACATGTATAAAGGATCCATGGACAACAGTGAAGGGACTGATCATGAAGTGGGTGGTAGGCTGGGTGGAGGGGGACAAAGAGGGAAGAAAGGGGATAATTGTAATAGCATGAACAATAAAATATATTTTAATAAATAAATAAAATCAGGCCACAAAAAAGTAATTTTCACCAGTATGCTTATTTTGTTGAAGAATGGATCTTTGGAGCTCCTCACCCACATTCCTGAAATTGTCCCCTAAAATCATCTTAATAGCAGTAAACCTCTTCTTGACTGCTAACAACATGTTTATGAACTTCTGTTCAGAATTTTGTTTCTGATTGAAAATAAGTGCAATATGAAGACTAAATTGGAGATGAATCGTGGATAAAGGTACTGATAGATTACCCCTGACCAAATTAAAACTTTACAGAGAGGCTCTGAGAACCATCTCCCTTGTGCATTCCAAGCACAGAGTACCAGCAGATACTGATCAAAATAAACTACTAAACCAGGTATTAGGTGACAATGGTACAATTCGTAGTTCTCTTTCTGGCTTTCTGGGTAACCCTGAGTAAGCCAGTTAATTCCCAGTATAGCATGTTAAAGTATTTGTCTCACTACTGGTCCCCAAACAGGGACTGTAATAATGATGACTGTATTTATAATGGAGTGCTTTTCATAAACCTCCCCCAGTCCTTTTCCCTCTTGCTGTCTCCTGTGGCTGACATCATGCATCTGGGAAGTATCTGTCTGGACATTAAGAGTTATTGCTGTTTTGAATCTGTGAACTCCAGACTGAGCCCTGGTCTAAACGCCATTTTCTAAACACCTTAAACTTGTTGGATGAGGAAATAAAATCACAAAGGCTTATCTCTTCCCTCACTAAATGTTTCAATTTGTGAAAGAAAAAGGAGTGGGACACTTAGAATTTTTGGCTCTGATCATCTGCTCATAGTCTATAATTTAAACTAGAATTAAGTCTCATCCTACCCAGGCATCATCATTTTTGGTTACTTAAAATGAAATTGGTTCAAAGCCCAGGCCCAAGATCACTTCACTGTTGAATTTTACCAAAATATAAACTCTTCCAAAATGTAGAAGCAGAAGGAACATTTCCTGACTCATTCTTTAAGGTCAGTGTGACCCTTATACCAAAGCCAGACATCACAAGAAAAGTACAAGACAATATTGCTTTATGAATGTAGATGCAAAAAAATTCTCAACATTATACAAGAAAGCTGAATCTAGCAACATATAAAAATGACTATACACTCTTAGAAGAAAGCATAGGACAGAAACTTTACAACACTGGATTTGGCCATGATTTCTTGGATATGGTATCAAAGGCATGGGTAACAAAAGAAAAAACAGATTAAAATTAAAAATTTTTGTATTTCAAAAGAGACAGTCAACAGGGTAAAGAGGCAACATACAGAATTAGAGAAAATATTTTCAAGTCGTATGTCTGATAAAAGATTAATATTCAGGATATATAAAGAAGTAAAACTCAATAAAAACCAAACAACTCAATTCAAAATAAGCTAAGAACTTAAATAAACATTTCTCCAAAGAAGATATACAAAAGACTAACAAGGACAAGAAAAGATGCTCAACGCTCCTAATCATTAGGAAAATGCAAATTAAACTATAGTAAGACTGCCTCATACCCATTAAGATGCCTGCTGTCAAAAAACACAAAAACAAGTGTGGCAAGGATGTGGAGAAATTGGAACCCTGTGCCTTTTTGGTGGGAATGTAAAATCGTACAGAAGCTATGGAAAACAGTAGGGAGGTTCTCCAAAAAATCAAAAATACTGTAAAACTACCATTTGATCCAGCAAATTCTCTTCTGGATATAGTCCCAAAATAATTGAAAGCAGAGTGTTGAAGAGATATTTGTATACCCATATTTACAGCATTTTCATAATAGTAAAATATGAAAGCAACCCAAGTGTCCATTGACAGGTAAATGGATAAACATAATGTATATATATGTATATATATACAATGGAATATTATTCAGTCTTTAAAAGGGAGGGAATTCTGACCTATGCTACAATATGACCTATACTATAACCTTGAGGATATTAATGCTAAGTGAAATAAACTAGTAACAAAATGGCAAATACTATATGATTCCACTACTAGGAAGTCTCTAGAGTAGTTAAAATTGTAGAGACAGAATGGTGGTCTCCAGAGGAAGGGAGAAATGGGAATTTATTGTTTAATGAGAATAGAGTTTCAATATTACAATATGAAAAGTTATGAAGATGGATGGTGGTGATTATTGTCCAACTTTATGGATGTATTTAACACCACTAACCTGTATACTTCAAAATGTTTAAGGTGGTAACTTTTATGTTATGTGCATTTTACTATAATTTTCAAAAATAGAAAAAATGATGATATAGAATGATCAAGTGGGAATTATCCCAGGAATTTAAAGTTGGCTTTACATCCAAAAATCAATTAGTGTAATACACCATATCAATAGAATAAAGGTCAAAAACCACATGATCATCTCAATAGATGCAGAAAAACAACATCTGACAAAATTAATATCCATTAATGATTAAAAAAAAACTCAATAAACTGAAAATAGGACAGAACTTCCTTACCACGATAAAGGGCATCTATAAAAAACCAACAGCTAACATCACACTTAACAGTGAAAGACTAAATGCTTTCCCCCTAAAATTAGGAACAAGAGAAGGCTGTCTGCACTTGCCACTTCTATTCAATGTTGTACTAGAGGTTGTATCTGGGGTAATTAGGCAAGAAATTGAAATAAAAAAACCATCCAGATTGGAAAGGAAGAAGAAAAAGTATCTTTACCTGTAGATGACATCTTGTGTATCAAAAACAGCCTAAGGAATCCACTAAAAAATTACTAGAACTAATAAAAAAAGCTGAGCAAGGTTGCAGAGTATAAGACAATTGTGTGTGTATATAAGTCAATTGTATTTCTATTCACTAGCTGTGGACAATCTCTCACTAAAATTAAGAAAACAATTCCATTTACAACAGCATCATAAAGAATAGAATACTTAGAAATAAATTTAATAAAAGAAGTGCAAAACTTTCTCCCTGAAAGCTACAAATCATTGTTGAATGAAATTAAAGAATACCTAAAGAAAAATAAAGACAGCCCACATTTATGGATCAAAAGATTTAATATTGTTAAGATGGCAATACTACCAAAATTGATTACAGATTCAACACAATCCCTATCAAAATTCCAGCTGAATTGTTTTCTTGTCTTTTTTTTTCCTCAGGAATTGACAAGCTGATTCCAAAAATCTTGCCAAAATAACAAGTTGGAGGACAGTAATATAGTCTGATACTAACATAAGGAGATACAATAGAATGGAATAGAGTCCAGAAATAAATCCTCAATTTACGATCAGTTGATTTTTGAAAAAAGAACAAAGTTGGAAGACTAATTAAGATAGTGTAAAACTGGAATGAGGTGATTAGTAGAATAGAATAAAGACTCCAGAAATAAATCTTCACATTTATGGTCAGCCGATTCCTGAAAAGGGTGCCAAGATCATGCAATGGGAAAAGAACAGTCCTTTCAACAAATTGTGCTGTGTCAACTGGATATCCACATGCAAAACGATGAAAATAGACCCTTCCTTACATCATACACAAAAATTAACTCAAGATGGAACACTGACTTAAATATGAGGCAAAACTATTAAAATTCATCAAAATTTAAGCTTTATGTTTCAAATGCAAGAAAGTGGAAAGAAAACCTACAGAATGGGAGAAAATATTTATAAATCCTATATCTTATAAGAGATTTGTACATAGAATATATAAAGAACACTTATAACTCAATAATAAAAAGAAAAATAAGCCCACTTTTTAAATGGGCAAATAATTTGAATAGACATTCTTTAAAGGGAAATGTAAAAAGTCCAATAAGCATATAAGAACATGCTCAATATCATTAGCCATCAAGGAAATGCAAATCAAAACCAAAATGAGATACCTCTTCATGTCTCACAAGATGGCTATAATGAAAAAGATAGACAGCTACAAGGATTGGCAAGGATGTGGAGAAATTGGAATCTGCATACATTTTTGGTGGGAATGTAAAATGGTACACTACTTTGGAAATGTCTAGAAATTCCTCAACAGATTAAACATAAAGTTACTATAATAACCTAGCAACTCCATTCCTAGATATACAACTAGAAGAAATAAAAACATGTCAACACAAAAAACTGTACATAATGCTCATAGCAGCAGCATTCATAGTAGCCTAAAGTTAGAAACAATCCAAATGTCTATTAGCTAATGAAGGGTTGAATAAAATATGATACATACATACAATGAATATTATCTGGCAATAAAAGGGAGTGAAGTATTACAAGATAGAAAAAACTTGAAAACAATATGCTTGATTCCATTTACCATATTTTGCCATGTATAATGCCCACCCACATTTTTGGCCCAAACTTTCAGGAAAAAATCTTTCATTTTACTTTTTTAATTCAATTATTTATTTATTTATTTATATTTAGATACTTATTTTTTGTATTATATAGGAATTTTAGAATTTATTTTTGAACATATAGTACAAGAAATTGTATATAACAAATAATTACAAAACACAAGAACAGATACAAGGTATTTCAGGTACTACCCATGCATAATGCACAGCCTTATTTTCCCTCAAAAATTTAGGCAAAAAAATATGCATTATACACAGCAAAATATGGTATATAAAATGTCCAGAAAAGCAAATCTATAGAGATAGAAAATAAAGTAACAAGTCTAATTGCTGAGGTTTGAGGGAGAAGGTCAGGAGGAAATGGGAGTCACTGCTAAATGGCTACAAGGTGTCATTTTGGTGGTGACAAAATATTCTAAAATTGATTGTGGTTATGCTTGCACAACTCTGTGAATATACTAAAATATACTGAGCTATATACCTTAATTTGTATAAATTGTATGGTATATGATATATATCTTAATAAGTAGATATATACAGGGAGGGTCTGGCACAAATAATGCTCCTTTTTATTACATAAAAATCTTTCATTACAAAATCATAGGCATGTAATTCTGTAACATAACAATATCACACTCAAGCACACCACATGACATTTTAAGTGAAATGTTCAAATTGCTGTCCATCTTGTGCAAGACATTCACGTCCCCCACCTACCACACTCAATGGTGTTTCTTCTGGTGGACCCTGTAGTGAGGTAGATGATAGCTAGGTAGATACATACATACATATACACAGACATACAAAAGGCCAAGGGATCTAAGAATGACTAAGGCCAAGGGATCTAAGAATGACTAAGCCCAGGCTTAGCCCAGGTACCACCATTACCCGTGACAGTACAGAGTCAGTAAATTGTAATATTTCATTAAACAGGTTGCACCTAAAATGCTAAAGCAGAGCTCTTTAGTAAACTGGCTTAGATCTCACAGCCAAGATAGAAGATTTAGAGGGCATATTTTCTTGCCCTCAGCCACCTGAATCTTGCAATTTTATCAGTCTTTACTGGGTGTGATATGACAGTAATGAAAAGCATTTGCACCCCTATATTCTGTCCATGTATTATTTACAATAGCCAAGATATGGAAGCAACCTAAGTGCCTTTATCCATGGACGAATGGATAAAGAAGATGTGGTGCATGAATGAGTGGAATATTCTTTAGCCATCAGAAAAGAATGAAAGCTTGCCATTTGCAACAACATGGATGGACCTACAGGATATTATGCTAAGGAAAATAAGTCAGACAAAGAAACACAAACACTGTATGATTTCATTTATTTGTGCAATCTAAAAAACAAAACAAACAAACAAACAAAACAGAAACAAACTCATAGATACAGAGAACAAATTGATGCTTATCAGATGGGAGGAGGGTTGGGGTGATTATAAAAGTTAAAAGGATTAGGTGCCAAAATTACCAGTTATAAAAACAGTCATGGGGATGTAAATTAGTACAGCATAGGGAATATGGTCAATGATGTTGTAATAACTATGTATGGTGTCAGATGCGTACTAGACTTATCAGGATGATCACTTTGTTAAGTTATATAAATGTCTAATCACTATGTTGTACACCTGCCACTAACATAATATTGTATGTTAACTGTACAGTAATTGAAAAGTTAAAAAAAATGTAAAGAGCATTAGGGAGAACAGAGGAGGAGCAAATGGCTGAACTTCATTGCAAGGAAGAGAAATGCCCTCCTAACACTGAGGCCACCTAGAAGGAAGAAACAGAAGAAAGGAGAGGGGAGGGAGAAGCAAGAGGGGAGTGGAGGGAAGGGGGTGGGAGGGGCAAAAAAGATGGAGAGAGAGGGAGAGCAGGAGCCGGGAGGGGAAGCCCAGACACCCTACTCATTGTAAATGTGGCCCTGTGCCTGCGATCAAAGAATATTGTCTCTTCCTGCAGAATTGGAAGGAGAGGACAAAGAAGGTCAACATCCCTCTCCTAGATGCTCTCTAATTGGAGGAAGAATCCTGACAGAGATGTGGAGATGCAAGTAGCAGAGGAGACAGGGTCAAACCAAACCTGAGCAGAATGCCTTGGTGAGTAAGAATACTTAACAGTGCCTTGCAAATCAAAGACCCTTAGAGAAAGCTCCTCATTTTGCGATTGGCGAGTAAGATTTTAACCTGAAAGTAAATTGTAGAATTATTAAAGTGATTTGTGTTTTGTAGCAAGATTGTGGCTGTTGGTATAAATTAAGTGCTTTGCAGATGTTATAAGATATTGTGGGCAGGGGAAGCCATCCATTTACATTCCCAGAGCTTTACTTTATTAAGTGCCTCGAGTGGTTATTTTTCCACAGTCTTCTCCTCTCTTCTGAGTGCACTTCTAGTCGGGGTACATGAAAGTTCTATTCATGAGGAAGAATAAGGATGGAGATAAACTTCATAGTGATCTAGAAGAAACACAACCTAGTGACTTGCTTTCTGGCACATTGATTTGTAAAAGGGAAGTGATCTACGGGGTACCTTTGGTGAAAACAGTCCTTTTCTCTCTGTTTAGTTTCCAGAACTGCAACAGTCTGACCTTTCAGTGCTATTACACAGACCAAACCCTGAGGGAGGATGCGGGGGTAACTGGGGAACCAGTTTTAGTTGATAGCGATGATTCTTTGTGCAGACTTCCTGCACCCTGGTTTTGGAGTGACACTTTTTTGTCACCCGTTTGAACTTTCTTTTTTAGCTGCTTTTTATATGCAAGACCTTTGTTAGACTCACATGACTATGACCACCAGCAGCCATCCTGTGCCGCCCACCTTCTTACCACTGGAAAGTATGGCCTTCCAGAAGATATCGCCTCAGGATAACTCACGTTTCCAACTCGTAACTCCAAACACAGTTTGTCATTTTGTACAGAGAGGTGATTTGTCCATGGCTCTCCTCTCCTCTGCAACATTCTAGGACATAGAGAAAAAGAATCAGAAGAGTATAATGAGCATACACTATCACCTAGATCAAAAATTGCAAAAATTTGCCATATAGTCTTTATTTTTCCATTTTCTCTTTTATGCTGAAGTAATTTAAAGCAAGATTTTATATATATGTGTGTGTGTATATTTCACCCCTACATACTTCAATATTCATCTGTAAATAATAAACATATCTTTGTTAGGTAAATACAATTCCTTTATCATATTTAACAAGATTTGCATAATTTTTCTTTAAAAAAATTGTTTTATTTATTGATTTGACAGAGAGAAACATTGATTTGTTATTCTACTTACTTACGCATTCATTGGTTGATTCTTCTATGTGCCCTGACTGGGGATTGAACTTGCAACATTGGCACATCGGGGGTGATACTCCAAGCAACTGAGGTACCCACCAGGACAAGATTCATGTAATTTTTCAGTAGCATTTACTATCCATCCACATTCACATATTCCCTATTTGTTTCCAAAATGTCCTTTTAAAAAATTGTGTGTAAAATATATATTGTGTAAAATGTACCATTTTTAAGCGTATGATTCAGTGGCATTAAGCACAACCATCACCACTCCTTCCAGAGCATTTTCATCATCCCAAACAAGCCCTGTCCCTTTTACGAATAAGCCCCTAATTATTCCAAACATCTTTGAAAAATGGTTATTTCAATAAGATCCACATATTTCATCTGGTTGTTTTGTTTCTTGAGGGTCCTAATCTAGAACTGCCTCCTCTCACCACATCCACATACATTTTATTTTCATGTCATTGACTTGTTGACAATTCTAGGCCAATTGTTCTGTAGAATGTCCCACTTTCTGGATTTGTCTGATGTTTTCTCATGGTGTTGCTAAACTTGTTTTTCAGTCCTCTGTATTTCTTGTGAGCTCAAAGTTAGATCTAAGGGCTTGATAGGAATCAGGTTAAACTTCTTGGTAAGAATTCTTCATGGGTAACACTGTGTAGTTCCCACTGCATGGTGTGAGGCTGTCTAAATGTGCCATTATTGATGAGGCTCATATTGGTCACTGGCTTTAAAAGGTGATGACAACCTCTTAAAAAACGGGTTTTTAAAAATAGATTCTTGACTACTTGCATCATTTTAAAATGACTATCTTTACTTCAAATGTTCAGATAAAGGG